>APFE030197750.1:9684-45446 GCA_000404065.3 Pinus taeda | reverse complement strand
GAATTCAAGGAGTTTCAGGTTGGGGAGCATGTGTATTTTCATATCAAGCCCAAGAGGATATCCTTGAGGAGTGGGTCATGTGCCAAGTTGGCACTTTAGTATTGTGGGCCTTTTGATATCCTGAACAGGATTGGAATAGTGGGTATGCTTGCACTACCACCAAGAGTGAAAGTCTTTAATGTTTTCCATCTTTCATTACTTAAGAGACATGTATCATGTAATTGATTGGTTTGTATTATAGGTGGAACCAGAGGGTGAGTTCTAGCCAGAGCCACAATGAATATTGCAACATAAACAACTCATGCTTTACAGCTAAGAAATAGAGAAGGTTAAGGTGCAGTGGAAACACTTTGGGCCCGATAAAGCTACATAGGAAATGGCTGATCAAATTCGAGAATTATATCCTTATTTATTTTCTTAATGAAGAAAATGAGTTTTTGATATATATATATATATATATTTTTCGCTTGTTGGGGACTGGCCCAGGTTCAGAGGTGATTTAGCCAAACAAATCCTAGTATTACTGGCCCTTTCGGAAACAGTCCATGGAGCACAGACTAAGGTCTCACCCGAAGTAGTATGGGATGGTGCTCGAACCAGGTTTCCACACCCTGGAGATGTCTGATGAGTTTCAAGTGGTTCGCGGTACAACCCTACGCGCATGTCACTATGCACACTTACATGTACCTCGCAACATGAGATGCTGCCTTCACGCAGCCCTACTCGGGGGCTGAACGTTGTTATTACCCAAGCCTTTACTAGTTTTCTGTTGTTAGTTAACTAACTTAGCTTACTTGCATGTGTAAAGTATACTTAGCAATCTTAATCATTCATACAGGTGCGCGGAGTAAATAAACAATACATTTGCAATTTATATCAAACATGCAATAAGCCAAGAATAGATATGCATAATTAAGACAAAAATTCTCTTTATTATTCTCTTTCTCGGTTACAGACTCGACTCCACCCTATGCACTTAGCTGTAGGGGTTCGTGCACTCAGCTGCGGACTACTAAGCCTTTACGCACTTAGCTGCATAGCCTTCTCCTACCCCATGACACAAGACACACTTAGGCTCTTGCTCTGTGCTTCTACTTCACTTCTACCTTTCCATCTATTACTTAACTATCTTTTACAATTAGAACTTCACTCTATTTATACAATCCCATGGTCCGCGGACCATGGTTGGCCGACATTACATTACAAGAATAGGGCGGACAACCCTGTGACTCTATCATACATTTTGCGCTCTGCGCTAGTAATTCATGGAGTCTTTACAACAAAACTTGGGCTTTGAGCCCCAAAACATGCCTTGGGGGGATTCCATGCCCAACAGGCCCCCAACACAAACATCGTGACTTACCCTTTAGTCACTCGGTCGGCACGGTGATCTTGACGTGGATTCCCTCCAACTGTTCTTGAACCATACTGAGATCTGCAATGCATTGAGTTGTTGTTTGCTCAATCTGCTGCATCCGCTTGTTCTGAGACCTTTGTGTCTGAATTGTTTCCATACATATGTATTGATATGTACTGCATATGTTTATAGTCCTACACCTTTTTCCGACTCCTAGGAGTGCAAAGACTATGCTTTGGCCAGCTAATTAGATAATTGACCCACCCATGTAGGGATTCAAGAAGCTACCTTTCACTTTTCCTGGGAAGGGTTCTCCATTTAGTTTGACTAGCTAGATCATGCCTCCGTCTATAACCTCCTTAACCACGTATGGTCCCAGCCAATGCATTTTGAATTTTCCTGGAAATTTTTCAAACTTACTGTCGTACAGCAACACCAAGTCATTTACCTTGAAGGTGTGCAACTTGATATGGCAGTCATGCCAGGCCTTTTCACGCTTCTTTTGGATATGCTGATGAAAACCAGCCAAGAATGGTTCCTCCTCCAGTTCTTCCAATTCCGCGAGCCTTTCCTCTAGATCTTCGTGGTCCATCATCCTTGTGAGCACTGCTATGCGTAGACTAGGTATGATATATTCCATTGGCATGACAGCTTTCACACCATAGACTAACCGAAAAGGTGTTTGTCCCATGAGTTTCTTTCACATCGTTCATTAGGCCCATAGTGCTACAGGTACATGCAGGTCCCAATCGCTTCGCTACACGTTGCACACTTTGGTCAGTGCACTCTCCAGTATTTTGTTGAATGTTTCTACAGTCCCATTGGCTTGTGGGTGATACGGTGTAATTTTTTGATGATACACTTGGAACTCTTCTGTGAGTGCGCTGATGGTTTCGTTCAGGAAATGTGTTCCATGGTCACTCATTAATATTTTCAAACAACCAAATCTGGTCAACATGTTTTCAAACAAAAACTTCGCAGCCATGCAGTCTTTGATCGACTTTGCGTCGAGTTTTAGGGTGATCTTCAACATCCCTAAGTCGCCAATGATCCCTTTTGAGTCCATAATCTTGTTCAGGAATAAGTCTTGTTACTCGTGGAGTAACTTAGCAGCCTTATCCACTATGGCATCATCCCAATAGTCACCGAGCGTTGCATACTTTGGTTCAGCCTTTGTCCCAATGTTTACCTGCTTTGTTTTTAGTGGCGCGGTGATGTCAGGATATTCAATCAATGGTCTTCGCACCTCTCAACAGCCTTTAGTTTCTGGAATGTTAATTTTCCGTGGATCCTCATCATCCTCCTCAATATGTACATTGTAACACTCCAGCAAGTAGCTTAGCTGGGTCACCCATTCTGGCTGAAGCACTTCCATTGGTTCCTAGGGTATTTTGAAGATAGCTACCTTTACTGCTTGTAGCACATCATCAACAGTATCCTACCAATGATCTTCAAACATGAAGGTTAATAGGAATCCTTCACGCAATATATCCCATTCGCTTGTGCCATGGTGGAGCTCTGTCTCAGTATACCAATTCATGGGTATGAAATCTAGGGTATGACAGAACAAAGGCACCCATTCAGGTTGCGGCTCTTCCCCATAGACCTTCATCCATTTCGTGAGGTGTGCACATGGATCATATCATCCATCATCTTTGTCTATTAGCCACATTTGTGGTTTCCCAAATTGTAGGTGCATCATCCTTATACATCCCTGTTAGTCCTTAAAATTCCACTGGTGCGTACCCCACCACGTTGCAGGCATAGTGCGCAGTACCCATGTCAGAGCATCGAAACGTTGTTGTTCTAGCACTTCTATCTCAAACTTGTTCAGGAAATCATCCACCGCTGTCAACCCATCATACATAGGCAGATCTCTTACCTTTGTGGTCACGCAGTGCAATGATCTCACCATCATGTTGTAGTTGAGCATGGTTACCTCCTGTAACCGGTTCTGCCATCGTTCTATTTCCTCGTCTGAATCTGATGTGCAAGACCTTTCGCGCTCCCATGAAATCCTGCTATCCGTTGTTGGATTCACCTAGTCCTGGTTCTGCACGGTGATTTCATAGATACAATCTAGGTTGTCATCGCTCTTGTCATTGAGCACTTGCTCTGTGTAGTGCGATCCTTTCGAAGGGTCTAAAGGTACCACTACACGCAATGACTTTTTATCAAAAATCATTTTGCGCTTCTTTAGATTTATCACCCCATTCATGTCAGTGGCCCAATCTATCCCTAGTAGCATGGGATAGGGATTGTTGTCATCAATAATCTCTATCACTTCGAAATTTGTAAGCGCGCTCGCACCTTCAATATCTACCGTTATTCCCTGCAATCTTACCATCGGTAGGATATTTTGTTGGTTCACCATTCACAATTTAATAGGAGACCATTGCAACGCGAATTTGCCCATGAGCTCCCATATTTGCTCTAGTAGGACGTGTGCGTCCAACCCTAGATCTAAAATCACTTGATCCATTTCATATTCCCCGATTTGTGCAGTCAATCTCATCTCCCTTCCTGTTCACGTTGTGTGCTTTCCGAGCTTCTGGACTACGCACGGTTCTCCTGACCCAGCGCACCTAGTGATGAGTTCTTGGAGTCACTTCATAGCCTTACTATCATGCAGCAGCTTCATGTATGTCTCTAGAAAGGTAGTAAGCATTGATGGGTCCATCTCTAGTTCTAGTTTGTCTTTAATACCTGAAGTGGAGGCCTCTTTGAAGCTCTTCTTAGCTTCCATGAATGTCTCCTTCGTGCACTCCAAATTGAACTCTAGTTCCTTTGTTGGACCCTTGCGAACCCAAGCACTCTCTTTGGGCTGGTTTCCCTTGTCATCTCCTATTGTTATACTACTTTGGAGCATAATTTTTACATTCAGGTCCTCTTCGTGCAGCTCAGACCTCATCATTTTTAGGTTCTGAGTTAGTGGGGGTTGGAGTGTTCCTTTATCGCGCAACCTCACTATCAACATGGGGCAGTCCTCTACCTCATGATCAAAATGGGTACAATATAAACATGATGCTCTTGTCGGATTTGTACAATCATGGGCATAATGACTTGGCCCTCTACAATTGTAACAAATCAGTTGTCTGTGTCCCCTTCCTGGTCCCATTGCACCTCGACCTCGTTTGCGCCCCTAAAATCCAGTGCGTGCCATCCCCACATTATAATCGAGGGCTCGTGTTTCGACCTGAACAATGTAGGTAGGGGTTCGATCCATCATTAGTTCATAACTTATACAGGTGCACTCATCATGGCCTAATGATATGCAGAAGTTACAAAACAGCTGTTGGGATGTCTGCGTATACTTTTTTAATAGGTGGTAGTTATCTGTAGCATGCTTCCCTCCTATCTGACAAATCGCACACCATAATGCAGGCGCTGCGCTTGGTCCTACTTGTGCCTATGGTCTTAATGGCATTAGTCCTCCTCCTGCCAAGTAGTTCGCGAAAACTGGACAATGGTCCTTGTCATGTCCCTAACCTTTGCACTTTATGCACCATACCTCCTCGCTCCCCTTTGGGTGAGTTGTCCTGTCCCATTTCAAACTCTGCATCTCCAGACACAAGTTTTTCAACTGCGTGTGGATCTGTTGGACTCCCAGACTAGGATCTTGTATTGGGGTATCGTGTAGTCTCATTGCAATCTCCAAAGCTTCGACCTAAGTGGATAGCTTCTGCTATGACAATGTCGTAGTGATGTTACAAGCCATACGCGGTATTGCCCATCTATCAAGGTCATGTTGGCTTTGCGAATCAGACCCTTTAGCCTCTGATCCAGCTACCAGGGGGTTTCGCCTGGAAGCATCGTGATTTCCTTAAACCCAATAATTGATTGTGTCTCTAATTTTGGCCTGCTAAATTCCCTGTTTAATGCAACTGTCATTAGAATTCTTAATGTACCATGTCAGTGCGCGATCCTCCAACACGCTTACCAGAATTGCCTTCTTTATGTTGTCATCTGTGACTCCTTGCACTTCCTATACAGCCTTTACCACGAACCAAAATTGGTCTGGGTCTTCGTTCCCTACTCCTTTGAACACGGAAAACTTTATTGCGCTCGCCATATTGAACTGTGGTGGTGGCGGAGGTGGTGTGGGCGGAGATGGGGGTGAAGATGGTGAAACTGATGGTGGTGTAGGTGGAGGTGGTATGCGCAGAATTCGTTGTCTTATCAGACTGATCTCACTTATTAATGAAACTTTCGCGAGCTCTTCCTTGCTTTCTCGCCGAGGCAAAAGTAAGGCGCTAGTTTCTATCTCTACACTACCTTTGTTTCTATAGATCCTCCCACTTCGTGTAGCCCCAAAAATCAATTTATTTGGATAACCCACTTTTCACACAGTAGCATTTTAATCCAATTATTCAAATATTTAACGTACATACCCACAGTCCTTTGAGGAACCATCGTTCTGCCTCGCTGTAGCTAACTGAAGTATCTACCGTAAAACCGATGATAAACCTTCCTATAATTTGATCAAGACAATGGTCCACAGCGTGTGCAATCTTGTTTTCTGATGCTTCTAGTCTACGCACCAACTCTGGAGTCCACACAATAGGTTTAACGAGCCTACACCTTCCTTGACTGTCTGCTAGCTTCGCGATCCACTCATACAACTCAGAGGGGAAGGATGCAAAGAAAATTTCATGGATTTCCATATATAAGTAGCACTCTAACCACTGTTCCTTCGATACTCATGGATTCCTGTTTTCCTACACCGCGAACTCGTGAATCTCTCTATCCAGCCACTCTTCATTTTCTTTCTTTATCGAATTATAGTGACACGACATCAGACATCCCTTATGCAAATCCTAGTCCCGAAAATGGAACCATTTGTTGGCTTGTTGGGGCCTGACCGAGGTTTAGAGGTGATTTAGCCAAACAAATCTCGGTACTGCTAGCCCTTTCGGCAACAATCCACAGAGTGCGGATTGAGGTCTCACCCAAAGTAGTATGGGAGGGTGCTAGAACTAGGTTTCACACCTTGGAGATGTCTGATGAGTTTCAAGTGCTCCGCGGTTTGACCCTGCGTGCACGTCGCTACGCGCATTTACCTGTACCTCGTAGCCTGAGATGGTGCCTTTGCGCATCCCTACTCAGGGGCCAAAATGTTGTTATTACCCAAGACTTTACTAGTATTATGATATTAGTTAACTAACTTAGCTTACTTGCATGTGTAAAGTATACTTAGCAATCTAAATCATTCATACAGGTGTGTGGAGTAAATAAATAGTACATTTACAATTTATATCAAACATGCAATAACCCAAGAACAGATACACAGAATTAAGATAAAACTTCTCTTTATCATTCTCTTCCTCGGTTATAGACTCGACTCCAACTTGCACACTCAGTTGTGGACTACTAGGCCTCTACGCACTCAGTTGCAAAGCCTTCTCCTACCTCGCGACACAAGACACACTTAGGCTCTTTCTCTGTGCTTCTACTTTGCTTCAACCTTTCCGTCTATTACTTCGCTCTATTTTACACAGAGCCTCGCTCTATTTATACAATCCCATGGTCCGCGAACCATGGGTAGGCTGATATTACATTACAAGACTAGGGCAGACAACCCTATGACTCTATCATACATTTCGCACTCCGCACTTGTAATTCGCAGAGTCTTTACAACAAAACTTGGACTTTGAGCCCCAAAACATGCCTTTGGGGGATTCCATGCCCAATATATATATAGATAATATATATATTATATATATAATATATATATATATATATATATATGCATGTCATTGTAAATAATGTATCAAGTTGTGTTATAAAGCTCCAATAATCAGTATATGTTTCATGATTGTCATGTTTTTAGTAGTTGTTTATTGTAAATATTTCATTCATTTGTGTTATAAAGCTCCATAGGTAGTATGTTTTGATGGTCATAAGTTTTCTCAAACACTGAGGACGATGTTCCCCCAAGGGGGAGGGGTTTGTTACAACCTTTGGTTGATTTTCCATGTAAATAAAATAAGACTAAGGTCATGGGACATGTATTCCAAGATGAATGGTGGGTAAATATTAAGTGGGCATCACTTGTGGCTTATTAATGGTTATGGAAATTGGAAAAGGAAATGGCAAAGGCAAAGGGACAATAAATGGAATTTGATTAAGGAAATAAAGGAAAATAGGAGAAAAGGAAGATGAAAAGTCACAAATATGCATGTAGGGGAAATTTGAGAGGAAAATAAGGAAAATGAAGAAAAAGGGAAGGAAGAGACTTGACATTAATGATAAAAAGACACCAGACAAACAATTCACATATTTTGACAATTTTTGGCTCAAAGCTTGTTCATTCTAGCTCTCTTAGACTCTTGCACATTTAGAGAATTCTTGGAGCATCCTAGCATTCACTTGGACTTGGAGAGAAGAAATCAAAGGACAAGAAAAGCAATCTTGAGTAGTGAGAGAAGGTTGGATCAATATTGGATTCATTGCATGTAACAGGTTGCATGTGTAATTTCCTTGCTGAGATTTGGATGGATGGTAAATGCATGTGGTTCTTTGGTCATTTCATTGTCATTGGCATGGTAGTTTCGTCCTTGCCTTTCCATTTCCTGGATAGAGATGATGTATTGTGTTCTCTCTTTGATTAGCTTTGAATAGCTTACAAACTTGGATCCTAGTTGAGGTGTTCTTGGGAAAATTCCCAATGGTCAAGAGTGGAGATGGGATTTTTCCTGGAAATCTTGATGGATGGGTGGAGTTATGAGAATTCCTCTAGAGTTAGTTAAGGAATTCAAAGGCATCCAAGCTTGTTTTGATGTTAGTGATTTTTGAACTAGTTTAGGTGAAATCAATGTGGTTGAGGGTTGAGGTGGTTTGGCCTTTAGAAGCCCTGGTTGGTTCTATTTTGGTTTAACCCATATGATCCCACATTCATGCTTCGTATATGGCACGAGGGTGATTTGATGAAAAAAGAGATTTGGTTTAGCCTAATATATGGTTAGGTTGTACGTGGAAGTCCGTGACTTGGTTGGATTTTGAATAATAATATAAGTTATTTTTATTATGATTGATGAACACTAGTACTAGTTATTATGTTGATATTATGACTCGTTTCTAACAAATTCTATGATGGTTATGTGCATGGTTATGCTTTAATATTCCCTTGGAATCACTTCAAATTGAATTTTCAAACAAAATTTATGCAATTAAAAAAACAAATACACACCTTTTTCTTTCTTTTAGGAGATCGATCTTGACATGGTTGTAACTCTATAATTTTGGCTCTCCAAAGTCTAAAATTTTGTCTTGTGGTATCTCTATGATTCTTCTTTCCAACACCACAAGTTAGACCAAAATTGGATTCTTCAAGGTAAAATTATGCCAAATCTCCCACGATGACTTGATTATCGACTGGTTCAGTAGAGTGAAATTTTATTGAGTTCCGCATGTCCCTTTTTCAAACTTTGGCCTTGAAAATGATAAAACAAAACTACAGTCCATTCACTTTCAACCAAATTTTACGAAATTCAAATCTGATGCTTGGAGAGAAAGTTATGACAATTTTCCCTAGGTCACTTGTTTAAGATTGAATTCTGGATCCTGTAAAAACCCAAACTTCCTTGGATCATATCTCCGAAAATATATTGAACCAAGATCTAAATTTCGTACACAAAGTTGAACAATATTTCTGATCTACGTGGTTTAAATTTAAGCTTCTAAAGCCTCATAGAAAAAAATGATAATGAAAATTCCAAGATTGCCTCTTTGAAGAAGCAAAACCCTAGAATCCAAAGGTCTGATACCAATTGTTATCCAACCAACTCACAAAATAGAAGAAATGATAGATCGATGACTTGAAAATTATCCTCTTAGAGAGGCAAACCTCCTTTATATTAATTAAATGAACAATTCTAGGATGATACAAATGAAAAAACCTCCTTTATATATATATGAGTCTAAGGGGTCACAATATAATCAAAGCCTACATAACAACAATAATCTAAGGGCATGTTGACGCCTTGAAAATCACTGCATCAACATTGGGGAAAATCATCCAATCCGGACCATAAAGCAGCTCCTTTTCCATTTAGTGTGGTGGCTCCGACTGGATATAATAGGACCAGTTTCCCAATGATATATAAGTGGGATGGATAAGTGATTGATTTATAGTATCTAATGGGAATGATGAATGATCTATTTTAAAATGCAACAATATAAAAGTGATTAATATATCCTAGGAAGTCTTTCTCCTAGTGCAATTTTTGATAGTTCTTATTGACAAGTAAACATATAGATGATTTACTCATAAATAAAAATATTCATTCATATGATAATTACTTTGATCAAGTAGTTGAACAAAGTAATAATTAAAACGTTATCACACTAATCGTTATATATTACTGACACACATATATATGAAAGATAGAAACTCTTAAACATTCAATAGTGATAAGTCAAAGAATTGTTGTAAGAACATACACATATATCAATAATAGCAAAATAAATAAATGTTGATTCACATAAAAGCATGAAACAAAAACACAGATAGTAGTACCGTATGTATTTGAGTCTCCTACGACATGAATCACATTCAGATCTTGCCTTTTAACCTGGAAATAATTTCACAAGAAGCAATAGTGCATATCACATAAAAGCATTCTTTATCAAAACTCAGAATTCAGGTTCAGTTTTTATAGAAATAAATATATTAGAAGCACAGTAGTGCAACTTCCGATCCAAGTCTTAATACAAAAATTTGAGGACCCTTTCTAAAAACATGAAAGGGTCTATAAATACTACTTAAAATAACAAACTATGAAATAAATATGCTATGCTGGTATAACCAAATCACAAAAATGTGAAAATATTCTTGAAATAGGCATGCTGCAGTCGGTCAAAAGTGGTTCAATGTATTGGCTGATCATTTTGTGATTAGAGCTGAAAAATGGCGAGCATCAGCTGAAGTTCTGGTAGATGACTTATGCGTGAGTGTAGCTGAGCAGTGTATGTGGCATCATTAAGTTCGGGAATCATGTGGCCAATTGCATTGGTGAGGCATTTCATTGTTGTCTGCTGACTATATGGTTTGACAAGGAAAAACCAAAAGGTTTCCCATGTTAAAATTTGAATACCTGCGATCAATTTTTCCCTTTGCTCTAGCTCTTGTTTCCACATTTGTTCTAATGCTTTTACTGGTGGAAATTTTCCTGGAGAACACTCTATTATTAAATTTGATAAATAAAGACTGTTATTAATTAATTCAACTAGGTTGCTTGTTGCCAATCTGCATCTTGATGTTTCTCTTTCAGCCTTCATTAGTTGAGATTACCATTTAGTAAATAGAATTTCTTTATGCGATTCCTAGATTTGTGGTAGATTAGCAACTTTGCCCTCTTTAGTTTCTTGCCAAGAGAGAAAATTTGTTAATCTTTCATCTACTTTCTCCAAGTCCAGTCTCGCATCTCCTGATTTTCTAACCATGGATGATGAAATTTCACACAGAGGAAGAATCTGTGAGATATTATGACATAGTAAGTTCAACTGGCTAGAAAATGCCCTGGTAATTTGTAGAACCTTAGATCTAAATTCTCCCACTTGGGGATATTCTTTGAATCATTCTATCTGAACTGTCAGTTGAGTGATTTGTTCTTCCTTTGATTTACTCAACTGTTCATTTAATAACTGCAACTTACTCAATGCTTGGGATAACTCTTGTTTCTTATGAATTACTTACTCATCAATCCTTTGCTTTTCTTTGAGCAAATGCTCATTCAACTGGTCATTTGGCTACTTCTGGATTGCTAATTGTTGTTCCAAGTGTTCTATCTTCTGTTGTTTCTCCTGTGCCTATGCTTCTAGCAAACCGATTGCTTGGTCTTTTTCTTTTAGTAAATTACTGACCTCCGATGCTTTATCCATTGTGCCCGCTGTATATACTTCAGCGTACTGAGAAAGTTTGGTGAGATTTTTAGAAGGATTAGTTTCCTCTCTCCATACCACATTCATCATCTCCATTTGTGAAGTCAAAAGAGGAGAGTGATCAATTTTCCCTTTTTCCTTTGTCTTTTGATTACAACCCTATGCTTAGGGTTGTAGAAGACATCTAATGGTGGTATCTCTTCTATGTGTAAAACAATTTCATTGAAGGGATTTTCAGGGATTATTTCTACGTCCACTGCTGTTAGGTCAATTGTTGCTTCTTGAGATATCCTAGGGGCAGGCTTATTGAAGATAGAATAGTATATAGGTAGGAAAAAACCATTGCAAATTTTGAACAAGTGATTCTTATAGTGGGCCTTCCACAACTGTTTGTGATAGATATGAATAGGATTAGGATCTTGGGAAGTCCACTTCCATCCAAGTACGGGGTATTTAGAATTAAAACAAATGATGTCAAGAATATATGCACTATAGTAAAAAGAAGGAATGGTCCGGGAAGTTGTATATGCTTTCCTTCTGTATTCTAGTATCTCAGTGGCTATTCTATCAAATAGAATATTTGCCCAATCCATAACATAACCATGAATCGCAGCTTCCATTAATGGGACCATATCTATAGTAAATCTTGTGGAATCATGTTGTCTCCATAGTCTACACATCATAGCGCCAGCATAGCAATAAGAAGAGGCTAATGAGTCAACAAAATACTTACCCGATGACTCGTGCTTATGTTTATTAAGGAAATGCCTCCATTGTTTGATTGGGGTTGATTCCAAGTCATTTTCTTTTGCGAATGCTTCCAAAAATGCCTTGTTATGGTACATTTTCCTGAGATCTTTAGGTTTAAATGACCCGAATATTCTTCCATCAACCGTGGAAAATGTTCGGTCTACAGTTGGGATTTTCTCGACGACCCATTTAACCACATTAGTGTATGGAAAAATTTTGGCCCGTGTTGCTATCCTGTGAAGGTATGAATAGGCCAGTTCTTTGAGAGTTCCTTCTGATTTGCTAGTGGAATCAGTTGTGGCTTCCTCTTCTAGTTCTTCAAGCTCTTCTGCTTCTATCAAATTGTAGATAATTTCCTAGCTCGCATTTTCTAGACTGAGGCATGTTGTATTGAATATTAGTCCCTTCTTGCTTAGCTCTGGTTCTTTAACTATAGGAGGTGCCTTGGGCTTCTTAGATTTCTTCACCATCTTCTATGGATTCATGAGTTCAAAGAAACTCTGTGCATACAATTACAAAGCGTAACACAGGGATATTGCTGCTGAAAGCCAATATGAAAATGAACAGAATTAAGGCAATTGACATATGATAAGTCAGATGCAAGTAAGAACCATCACAAGTGAAATCCTTGAAGGATTCACTCTTAACTGTGAAATTAATAACCGTTCAAGTCGCCAATTGCACTGAATAAATACCATAAATATCCATCGCATTGATCATATATGAATGATTATCTCAAGTGTTTCTTTGAATTTCCCCGATCAGCGATCGGCGATAAATCGCAAATCACAATTGGGAGTTTCCAAAGGGTAAGGCTTCATCACTTGAAGCAAATGTCTCTGATTGTGATAAAGTGATATAATAATAAGGCGGGGTATGTTTTTATTAAATTGGTTTGATTTATTAAATTTTTAAAATATTTATGTATGTAAACCATTTTCGCGAATGATTTATTCTTGAGATATGCGCCTTATTTATTAATTGCAATCAGGGGTTCAGCTTGTGCTTTAGTTCTTTATCATATGATACCTCTGATTTCCGATTGTGATTACCTTTATCGGATTGGCGGATTTGATGAGGACATTTTTATGTGTATCCCTTTATCATTGCAATACGCGATCTCCGATCGCCTTATCGCAATGCAGATTTATTTATAATGTTTTTCAAAGGAACACTTTATACTTTATTCAAAAGGCTTTACAAAATGAATTACTTACATCTGGCCTTTTGATAAAGGTTTTTCTTATAATGAGGTCAAAACCAGTTTTATTTATCAAGTCCCAAATCTCACTAAGTTTATTTAAAAAGGGACCCATTTCTTATTAAAAAAAATTTGTAAAAGTTTTTTAGAAATGGGGGGTTGTTGTACAGCACAACAATTGACGATTCACTGGAAGAAACAGTTATCTCTTATAAAGTAATGTAATATTTTAACCTTCTTAATCTGAAAATCTTAGTGGATAGAGAAAATCTAATATAACTAGGTAAACATAAACTCTGAATATAATGAAAACTATTTTTGCTATCTATTTCTCATATCAAAATTAAATACATTCTAAGTTTGATTAAACCTTAATTGGTTGATAATGATAAAACAAGAGAATTTTACAACTTAGCCTATATAATGACTCCCTTGTCACAGATAGAGCCACTATTGCCAGCAAATATTTATAGTCTCGACAAGGTTACCTTTTAACCATTTAATGATTCATTGTCACATCCATTTTAGAATATAATTTAAAAGAATGAATGCAAAAGATATGTTTCCACATATTTTGTATTGCATTTTCTCCTTTCCTTATTTCGTTATTTTGTAAGATAAAAAGCCATTGTCCTAGTTTGGTGGCTAGCTATTGACAATGCCATTCACTGGTTGTAATTTAATTGAACAAGCTGGCTCGTGATGAGACCCCTTGTTTTATAATTATAAGCCATTACCCTGTTTTGGTATGCAGTATTGGTAATGTCAGTTGAACTAGTCCCCTATGATCATGGTAAGCAGGCTCGTGATGAAACCTCTTATTTTTTATATCAAATATATTTTAGAATTACACTCTGAAAAATCATAAACTTTTATGGATGGGGTGAATAATTTACTCAGGAGAACACATATGACAATTTTAAGAGTTGAAGATGCTAAGATTGGATTAGTCTTTGCTTTCTATTGATAACCTTTTTTAGGCTTCTAAAACTTAGAATGATTTACAATATTTTCAAGTTTTGAGAAGATTTTACAAAAATAAAAATGGTTTTCAGAGTTTAATTATACTTAATTTCCTAGAATTTTCTTCTTTTCCTTCAAGACTTTCATCTATCAAAAGTAAATATTAACACAAATTTTCTTTCAAGTAACCTTTTCAAAATAGTAAAAACCAATAGAGGGCTATTTAAAACTTTATTTTCCAAGAAAGAAACTAAACTAATTATTCACACAAATATAGCTGAAAATTGAATATTTACAAAGTAAGAAGGGGTTAGCTCCTCAAGTGAAGAATTTTTTCAAAATAAGCCCATTGACAGGAAGAGAATCTCTCTTTCGTGATAGATATTGCAATATGATTGTTGATGGGCCTATCTTTTTGCTTATTTGAAATGGTCCGAGCCACATTTTCTGAAATTTAGTGTGTTTTCCTTTATCCTCGTGGGCTTTGTCCCATTTCAAAACAAGATCACCAACTTGTAAAAGTTTTCGATCAGTGGAAGTTGTATCAAATAAAGACTTAATAATTTGTTTATGCTTCACATGTGTAATTCGAGCTTTCTCCCTTTCTTCTTCTAATTTCAGGATCTGATTATGTCTCAATTGAATAGAAGATGAGGGATTTTCTTCAATAAACTGCACTAAGGCTAGTGATGGAAGTACTAGGTTTGATGGTATGACAACCTCCTTTGCATACACCAAATTAAATGGAGAAGTGCCTATTGAGTCCTTATGTGTTATACGGTTTACCCATAATGCAAATATCAAAGATTTATGCCAATTCTTATGATTCTTATCAATAGTTCTCTTAATGATTTTGATAAGATTTTTATTGGTGGATTTTGCTAAACCATTACCCTGAGGGTAGTAGTTTGTAGAATATTTCAATTTAAATCCTATTTTAATAGCAAATTCAAGTATGGAATTACCAGAGAAATAAGATGCATTATAAAAAATAAGAGCATTTGGCACACCAAACCTGGTAATGATGAACTAGTCTATGAATTCAATGATTGCCTTAGAGTTTTCTGCCTTCAAAGGAATCACTTCTACCCACTTAGTAAAGTAATTTGCGGTTGTAAGGATGTACCTATGCTGTTTGGATGAATGCAGAATAATTTCTCCAATGATATCCAATCCCCATTGTTTAAAGGGCTACTCAATGTTAATTGGTTACAAAGGAAAATCTGGCTTCCTTTGTCTTCCACTGGCAGTTTGACATGTTCTGCATTTCCTTACATACTCATGAGTATCTTTGAATAAGGTGGGCCAATAATACCTAGCATGAATAATTTTGTGAGTTGTTGTATCAGCTCCAAAATGTCCTCCTGCTAGACCATCATGTAGTTCTTGCAAGACCTTCTGCGCCTTAGTTTTTTCTAAGCATATTAACAAAATCAAATCATAATTCCTTGTAAACAACACATCATCAACAATCATAAAGTTTTTTTCTTTCAGTCTTATAGCACGTTTATTTTTATAGGAAAGATAAAAGGAGCATATCGATTTTACAAATAAAATATCAAATCTGCATATTGGGATTCAGGATTAATGGTACTTATCTCCTTGATTTCTTCAATATTGTCGGTACCTTCATGTTCTTAAATATCAAAAGCTCCTACTAACAACCTACAAAAACCTTGGCCTTTGACAATCTTTTCTGGTCTAATGTCCAAATCATATTCTTGTAATGTCATAACCCAGTTTGCCCTTTTTTCTCCCAATTCCCTTTGCACTAGTAACTATCTTACTGCTGAGAAAGGGACTATTACTTTTGTGTGTGTCTTTAAGAGAAAGGGCCTAAAGTGTTTAATGGCTTTGAATACAGCAAAGGCTTGCTTTTCAACTTCAAAGTAATTAAGCTCAACACCTTGAAGATTTCAAATATAAAATGATATTGGTGCTTCCAAGTTTTAATCATTAATTTGTGTCAATACTGCTGCATAAGATGAATCATATGCTAGAGTATATAAAATAAAATGATTTGAAAAATTGGGAGTGTTCAATGTGGGAGAATTTATGATTTCTTGCTTGATTGAATTAAAAGCCTCCTTTTCTATATGTCTCCATTTAAACACTGAATTTTTCTTGATCACGATTTGCAATGGTAAAACAATTTGTGAAAAATTTGGAACAAATCTTTTTACAAAATTTATTTGACCTAAAATGATTGCATTGATTTTTTATTATGTGGAAATGGAATATCATAAATCTCTTTGATTCTATTTGGATCAATATAAATACCATATTTTGAAACAATGAACCCCAAGATTTTACCTTGGTCAAGAGCAAAAAATGACTTCTTAAGATTCAATGGAATCCCATACCTTTTACAGCGTTCAAATATTTGTTTCAAATCATGTAAATTATTTGCTCTTTTCTTATAGAAGATAGTAATTTCATCCAAATAGACAACTACTGATTTATTAATTAGACATTTAAATGCTATATCCATTGCCCTTTGGAAGGTAGCTCTAGAATTAAACCGAAAGGCATTTTTTGATAACCATAAGTTCCCCACTTAGTTCTAAAAGTAGTCTTGAGTCTATCATCAGGGTGCACCAAGATTTGGTTATACCCTGAAAAACCATCTAAGAAAGACATTAATTCAGAACCAGCTACTGAAGGCAGAGTTTGCTCCATTGTTGGTAGTGGGAAGTTATCTTTTTGACTTGCCTTATTAAGATTTCTGAAATTAATGCAAATTATAATGTCACCATTCTTCTTTCTCACAGGCACCAAGTTGGACACCCAATTTGAATGCCTAACAGGAAAAATTATCGTAGCCTTCAAGAGTTTGTTTAACTCAGCTTTTATTTGACTTTCAAGGTTCAGATGAATTTTCCTTAATTTCTACTGTACTAGTTTTTCTTCATATATCAATGGAATTGTATGCTGTATGATAGAAGTATCATGTGTTTTCAAGTCATCATAATTCCAAGCAAAGACATTTTTATACTTATTCAATAATCTGATAAATGCAAATCTTTCTTCTAAAGTAATTCCTAGTCCCAGATTGATATATTGTGGCTTGGCCTCTGTGCCAAGATTTATTAATTCAAATCTTAAAGTAGAACTTTGAAGATTTGAATTAGTAACCTATTTAAACCTATCTTTGATGTCATAAAGGTCTTCAAGTTTGACCACTGGTTTTGGTATTGAATTTTCTTCAAGTTTTTCTTCATTTGAAGATCATGCTCACTTTCATCAATAATTTGATCATCATAGGACTTATCAAAAGTTAAGAAATTTAAAATGTCATCGTCATGATTGAATACTCACCAGTTAGTGACATTATCGGGAATTGATGGTCTAAAAATTAACTCTACTAAAAATATTTTGGGACTGTAATCTTCAGTTGGAAGGAGCTTAGAAGCAACATTGGCTAGTAAATCTGTTGCTGCATTCTGAGATCTAGGAATGGGAGAAATATTAAATGCTAGAAAATTAGATACAAGGTCTTGTACCAAGGATTGATAATGTTTAAGGTGACTAGAAAGGCAATGTATAGTATTTCGGACTTGCTTTATAACAATTTTAGAGTCACTGAACACTTTCAAATATTGCACCTAAGACTTGTTGTTTTGTAAAGTCCTTGAATCAAGGCTTCATATTCAATAGTATTATTTGTGCACTCAAATTCTAACCAACATGATAGCATAGTCTTTTCTCCTTCAGGACTAACTAAAATACATCCTACTGCTGCATTGTCATTAGATTTAGACCCATCAAAGTATAATGACCAAAATAAAGGTTTATCTAAATTTTTATTTACAATTTTCTCAGCAATTTTAATACATCTTGATGTGTCTATTTGGGAAAAATTTTCAATTTGAGATGTGAAATTATTAACTGAGAAAGGTGATGATTGAGCACTAAAATTACCAAAGAATGATTCAGATCAGTAATTACCAAGAATATTATTGTTGAATGCTATAGGCTAGTTTTCTTGTTCAAACTCTGTTACAGTATGAGTCATATGCTTCTCCCGATCAATCTTGATATGATTTGGCTTCCCTTTATAGGGAAGCCACATGTGAGACAAATCAGTAGAAATGTAACCATAAAGTTTCTCAGCCCAGCCTTTGCTTAAAATCAAACCATAAAACTCAGGAATATCAGCAATTAATATATCAATTCTCTGAACTACTCTTGGATCAGCTGATAACCTAATGGTAACTGAGTTGATTTCTCCCAATACTTGGACCTTAGTTCTATCCAACTTGACAATATGCACTGTAGACTTTTGGGGTTCAATATTCAATTTAGAACAAACTGAAGTTGGAATTATATTCGATGAAGCCCCCGAGTCTATCAAGCAATTGTGCAGATTTCTATTATAAATCTCGTAGGTCAAGAGAAAAGGAGGAATATGGGAATTTGATCTATCTTTGATTAGAAAAACATCAGTAGCTTCTACTCTACCAGCAGGTGGCTTACCTGTCTCATTAGCAACTTTGGACAATACAACATTTGGAAGAGGATAAGAAGGTATTGCATTTAATTCATTGAGCAACAATTTTTGTTGATGTTTGAGCTTACTAAGCTTAAATATAGTGATATTTGCTCTCATTTTCTTCATGTCCTTAATGATGTTGTAATCCATAGAGTCTGCAACTACTAATTCTTTAGATTATGAAGATTGATTGGAAGCTGAAGACTGATTCTGAGTAGGCATCGTTGTAGACTTCTTTGTGGGAACAATTTCTTTAGTAGTAGTACCCATGTTCTTTTTATTTTGAGTCGCTTGAACAGGTTCAAGAGTTCCTTTACTCTTGGTACTTACTGGAAAAGCTTCCTGTTCATTTTCAGTATCGAAATTGGGCAATATGAAGTCCCACATCCCATGACATTCTACAGCTTCCTCTTCTTCAGTTTCTTCAGGTGATAAGACTGTATCTTCTTCTTCATTGTTCTCAGGGTCTGACTCTGTGTTGAATATAACATTAGGGGGTTTTGATTCTGGTTTCTTAAAGTTTCTAAATGGATTTTTAGTTGAGGTCTTAGCTACTTGTTTCTTAATTTCCACCATTTCATTTGACATAGCTTTTAGAACCTTTTTGATACCTTCCATATCATATGGATCTTTAGCCATTTTCTTCTTTGAATCATCTTTCAAGGTAGCCTTTTTAGATTTTCGTTCTTCAAGAGCAACTTTCTTTTCTAAGGCGATGATACATTTTTCCACAGTAATTGCCTCTTTCATATTCTCTGCTAAAGTAGGCTTTGAATCTCTATCCACAAAGATAGCTATGTTTGAAGGTAAGGCTGATATGTACCATTCACTTCTAACCTCTTCACTAGGTTTTGTTGTAGTAGGAATCTTATTTAAGAGTTTATTAAATCGTGAATTGAACTCTTTTATAGGCTCTCTAGATTCTGTTTTAAGATTTGAGAGATCGTTGATTAACGTCGCTGTGGACCTGTCATCAGCAGATTTAGTTAAGAACTACTCTTGGAAAATATCCCAACTAGTAATGGATCCTGATGGCAACGAAAAGTACCAAGACCCGACTGATCCTTATAGGGTATATGGGAAAATCCTAACAACCATGTCTTCTTCAGTAACTCCTTTTAAATTGACTGACAACATAAAGTTGTTTATGTGTTCATCTGCTTGTACGCTTGCATCTGGGTTGAATTTTGGCAACCATTTCTCAAGATGAGCTGGCAATTGGTTCAAAGGTGCAGGCATTATGACTGCACCAAGATTGTTCCATGGGTTCTGTGCCATTATTGAACTACTGATGGATGATAGTGCAAATGAAGTTCCAAGGGGTTGAGAAGGAGAGAATATTGAAGTTCCAGGTGGTTGAGAAGCATATGTTGAAGCTCTAGTACCCTGTTGAATGACAATCTGGAGTGGGGGAGTGTATGGTTGACTTTGCAATGGAGAAGATGAAATAGATGATGATGGTGAGAGAGTTTCACTATTAGACCTTTTAGTTGTCTTCCTTGCTCTTTTTCTTTTAGGAAAAAGGAATTCAATAGGTTCAATACCAAGCTTTTCACTCTAAAGTCTAGTGAGGGGATGAGAGGGAATGAATTGCGAAGTCACATTGCCTTGAGATAACTTAGATTTCTGTGGTGATATTGAGAATCCTTGAATTTTATGAATTAGAGACTATACTTCAAGAGATTCTAGAGTTGATTTATCTGAGATGTTTTTGGGGTTCAGCAATGGTTGTTTTTTTCTTAACTTCTCGCTTAGAAACTGGAGATTTAGCATGCAAGGGAGAAGTCAGAGGTGAGGTGGAGGGAGATTTACTCTTAGAATGGATTATACATTTGGATTTGTTCACCATTCATAGTTCAAGCCCTCCTTCTAGTGCCAAAAATTTTGATGGCTCGAAAATCACTACATCAACATAGAGGAAAACCACTTGGTCCAGACCTTAAAGCAACTCTTTTTTAATTTGGTGTGGTGGCCATGACTGGATATAATGGAACCAGTTTCCTAATGATATATAAGTGGAATGGATAATTTATTGATTTGTAGTATCTAATGGGAATGATGAATGATCTATTTTAAAATGCAACAATATAAAAGTGACTAATCTATCCCGGGAAGTCTTTCTCCTAGTGCAATTTTTAATGGTTCTTATTGACAAGTAAACATACAGATGATTTACTCATAAATAAAAATATTCATTCATATGATAATTACTTTGTTCAAGTAGTTGAACAAAGTAATAATTAAAATGTTATGACACTAATCATTATATATTACTGACACACATATATATGAAAGATAACAACTCTTAAACATTCAATAGTGATAAGTCAAAGAATTGTTGTAATAACATATACATATATCAATAATAGCAAAATAAATAAATGTTGATTCACATAAAAGTATGAAGAAAAAACACAAATAGTAGTACCATATGCATTTGAGTCTCCTACGATATGAATCACATTCAGATCCTACCTTTTAACTTGGAAATACTTTCACAAGGAGCAATAGTGCATATCACATAAAAGCATTCTTTATCAAAACTCAAAATTCAAGTCCAATGTTTATAGAAATAAATATATCAGAAGCACAGTAGTGCAAGTTTCGATCCAAGTCTTAATACCAAAATTTGAGGACCCTTTCTAAAAACATGAAAGGGTCTATAAATACTACTTAAAATAACAAACTATGAAAGAAATATGTTATGCGTTGGTATAACCAAATCAAAAAAATGTGAAAATATTCTTGAAATAGGCATGTTGTGGTCGGTAAAAAATGGTTCACTATATTGGCTGATCATTTTATGATTGGAGCTGACAGATGGTGAGCATCGGCTGAAGTTTTGGTGGATGACTCATGCGTGAGTGTAACTGAGCGGTGTATGTGGCATCATTAAGTTCAGGAATCATGTGGCCAATTACATCAGTGAGGCATTTCATTGCTATCTGCTGACTATATGGTTTGACAAGGAAAATCCAAAATGTTTCCCATGTTAAACTTTGAATACCTGTGATCAATTTTTCCCTCTGCTCCAGCTCCTATTTCCACATCTGTTCTAATGCTTTTACTAGTGGAAGTTTTCCTAGAGAACACCCTGTTATTAAATTTGATAAGTAAAGACTGTTATTAATTAATTCAACCAGGTTGCTTGTTGTCGATCTGCATCTCGATTTTTCTCTTTTAGCCTTCATTAGCTGAGATTTCCATTCAGTAAATAGAATTTCTTTATGCGATTCCTGGATTTGTGGTAGATTAGCATCTTTTCCCTCTTTAGTTTCTTGCCTATAGAGAAAATTTGTTAATATTTCGTCTGCTTTTTCCAAGTCTAGCCTCGCATCTACTAATTTGTCAACCATGGATGATGAAATTTCACACAGAGGAAGAATCCATGAGATATTATGACATAGTAAGCTCAACTGGCTAGACAATGTCTTGGTAATTTGTAGAGCCTCATATCTGAATTCTCCCACTTGGGGATATTCTTTGAATCGTTCTATCTGAACTGTCAGTTGAGTGATTTTTTCTTCCTTTGATTTACTCAGCTGTTCATTTAATAACTGCAACTTACTCAATGCGTGGAATAACTGTTGTTGCTTATGAATTGCTTGCTCATCAATCCTTCACTTTTCTTTGAGCAATTGCTCATTCAACTGGTCATTTAGCTGCTTCTAGACTGCTAATTGTTGTTCCAGTTGTTCTATCTTCTGTTGTTTCTCCTGTGTTTGTGCTTCTAGTAAACTGATTGCTTGGTATTTTTCTTTTAGTAAATTACTGACCTTCGATGCTTTATCCATTGTGGCCATTGTGTATGCTCCAGCATACTAAGAAATTTTGGTGAGATATTCAGAACATTAATCTCCTCTCTCCATACCACATTCATCATCTCCATTTGTGAAGTCAAAAGAGGAGAGTGATCAATTTTCCTCTTTTTCCTTTGTCTTTTGATTATAGCCCTATGCTTAGGGTTGTAGAAGACATCTAATGGTGGTATCTCTTCTATGTGTAAAACAATTTCATTGGAGGGATTTTCAGGGATTATTTCTACGTCCTTATAGATCATGGGTGGGCCACTTGTTCCTTCAGTTGGAACTGTGTTGATTACTGATTTCTAAGTAGTGGTCACCTCAAGTGTATTGAATCTTTGAATGCTCTCAGTATTACTAATGATGGAATCAAATTGATGCCATTCCTTGATTAGTTTAGGATCAACATAAATGCTTGAATCAAGGGGTCCGCTACTTGTTTCTTGTCGCTACTCCTACTGTGGCAACTTTTCCTTTTCGGGAACTTTCTCCACTACAGGAGTATTATCAGCAGCTTGTTGTTTACTTTGACTTTGTGGTTGAACTGTTGGGGTTGTAGCTAATAAATCTAAAGGCAGGGTTTGTAATCTCTAGGCTCTGAGCCTATTGAATTTTTCTAGTTCCTCTTCTCCATATTTGATACTAGCCAATCCTTTAACTCGATAAAATATTTCAGCTGAAGCAAACAAATCATCAAATTCATCTTCTTCATGATCAAATCTAGTAATTTTAGCTTGAGAAGTTATAGGCAACCTTCTTTGGGTCATATTGCCTATTCGGAATGGTTGCAAGATTTAGCATCTGAATCTTCTCTGCCTCATTCTCTGCATGTTTATAATCATGTAAGGTAAAAACGCCACACTGTAGGGGGAATGTAGGCCACATATGTTTCTTGGAATCCCTTAGGGTTTTTGACGTTCCTTCAACTGTTATCTGATATGCTAACTCTCGGCCTAACAGTTTATCAGGAACATATAGAGGAAGAACATGGGGTTTGGTAAGACTACCAAAAAGCCTTACATAAGTGAATTTCTCCTCTCTGAACCAGCTACCCACTGCTGTTAGGTCAATTGCTGCTTCTTGAGATGTCTTAGGGCAGGCTTATTAAAGATAGAATAGTATACAGGTAGGACAAAACCATTGTAAATTCTATACAAGTGATTCTTATTGTGGGCCTTCCACAACTGTTTGTGATAGATATGAATAGGATTAGGATCTTGGGAAGTCCACTTCCATCCAAGTACAGGATATTCAGAATTAAAACAAATGATGTCAAGAATATATGCACTATAGTAAAAAAGAGGAATGGTCCGGGAAGTTGTATATGATTTCCTTCTATATTCAAGTATCTCAGTGGCTATTCTATCAGATAGAATATTTGTCCAATCCATAACATAAGCATGAATTGCAGCTTCCATTAATGGGACCATATCTATAGTAAATCTTGCAGAATCATGTTGTCCCCATAATCTACACATCATAGCACCAGCATAGCAATAAGGGGAGGCTAATGAGTCAACATAATACTTACCCAATGACTCGTGCTTATGTTTATTTGGGAGATGCCTCCATTGTCTAATCAGATCTGATTCCAAGTCATTTTCTTTTGTGAATGCTTCCAGAAATGTCTTGTTATAGCGCTTCTTTGGCGGAGGTAGATGGTACATTTGCCTGAGATCTTTAGGTTTAAATGACCCGAATATTCTTCCATCAACCATGGAAAACGTTTGGTCTACAGTTGGGATTTTCTCGATAACCCATCTAACCACATCAGTGTATGGCAAAATTTTGGCCGGCGCTGCTATCCTGTGAAGGTATGAACATGCCATTTCTTTGAGAGTTCCTTCTGATTTACTGGTGGAATCGGTTGTGGCTTCCTCTTCTAATTCTTCGGGCTCTTCTGCTTCTATCAAATTGTAGATACTTTCCCAGACCAAGGCATGTTGTATCGGATATTAGTCCCTTCTTCTTAGCTCTGGTTCTTTAACTACAGGAGGTGCCTTGGGCTTCTTAGATTTCTTCCCCATCTTCTCTGGATTCATGAGTTCATAGAAATTCTGCACAGACAATTACAAACCGTAACACAGGGATATTGCAGCTGAAAGCCAATACGAAAATGAACAGAATTAAGGCAATTGACATATGATAAGTTGGATGCAATTAAGAACCATCACGAGTGAAATCCTTGAAGGATTCACTCTTAACTATGAAATTAATAACCGTTCAAGTCGCCAATCGTATTGAATAAATACCATAAATATCCGTTGCATCGATCATATATGAATGGTTATCTCAAGCGTGTCTTTGGATTTCCCCGATTGGTGATCAGCGATAAATCACAAATCGCAATCTGGAGTTTCCAAAGGGTAAGGCTTCATCACTTGAAGCAAATATCTCCGATTGCGATAATGTGATATTATAATAAGGTGGGGTATGTTTTTATTAAATTGGATTTATTTATTAGTTTTTTAAGAGACTTGTGTATGCAAACCATTTTCGTGAATGATTTATTCTTGAGATACGTGCCTTATTTATTAATCGCAATTTGGGGTTCGGCTTGTGCTTTACTTCTTTGTCATATGATACCTCCGATTGCCGATTGCGATTACATTTATCGGATCGGAAAATTTGATGAGGACCTTTTTATGTGTATCCATTTATCATTGCGATATGCGATATTTGATCACCTTATCACAATGTAGAATTATTTATAATGTTTTTCAAAGGAACACTTTATACTTTATTCAAAAGGCTTTACAAAATGAATTACTTAAATCGGTCCTTTTGATAAAGGTTTTTCTTATAATGAGGTCAATACCAATTTTATTTATCAAGTCACAAATCTCACTAAATTTATTTAAAAAGGGACCCATTTCTTATTAAAAATTTTGTGTAAAAGTTTTTTAGAAATGGGGGGTTGTTGTACAGCACAACATGGCACAGCAATAACAATAATGGGCTTCTATGGGGCACAACAATAAAAATATGGGGGATACTCAACAATAACAATAAGGGGAATACACTATAATTATAGGGACCTAAAAATATTAGACTAAGGAGGCATGCCATGAATGGTTTACTTATCCATATCTTTCCCAAATAAACAAAAGGTTATAAGGGAATCCTAAACCCCAGCCATTCATACATAGTAGGAAAATATTATTTGATATAAGGATCATGTGATTTTATCCCCTTACTCCACACTTGAACCTAACATCTTAGTGGAGCTACACTCCTCACCTATTATAGACTATTCCATATTTTAAAAAGGTTATTCTCATGCATGCTACTCCTTATGTTGGGCTGGGATGAAATAGGACATTCTTACATTTGTAGTTGAATGTGATGTCTTCCAATGCAATAAAGGGGAAAATTTAAGACACTAGGAACCATAAAACCCTTGTCGCTACCTACTTTTATATTGATGGATGTCTCCATGGACTTCATTAAATGTCTCCCTAAATCAAGAAAAAAGTAAGATATCATGGTGGCAATTGATTGTCTCTCCAAATACACCCATTTTTGTGTCCTACCACACCCATTCACTCTAACATTAATGGATCAAGTATTCATCAATCAAATTTTAAAATTGTGTGGCATGCCTACTTCTATTGTGTCTAATCGAGATCCCACCTTCACTAGCAAATTTTAGCAAGATCTATTCAAGGTACATGGCACGTAGCTCCAAATGAATACAACAATCACCCTCACCCCCAAACATATGGTCAAACAAATGTTTGGAGATGTACCTTAGGTTCTTTTCTTTGGAAAAACAACATCAATGGGCACAATGGTTACCTTTAGAAAAATCGTGGTATAATACTAATTATCATGAAGAAACCAAGATGACACCATATGAGGTAGTGTATGGCCAACTCCCACCTTCACCAACTTATTATCTTCCAAAATATTCCAAACTGTAGAGTAGTGGATCAGCCACTACACCACCACTCTCACTCTTTTGAATGATAATATCCATAAATCTCAAAACTGAATGAAGTAACATGTTGACCAACATTGCTCCAAAAGGTATTTTAAAGTGAGTGACCAAGTGTTTCTTTGACTCCAACCTTATAAGTAGACATCTCTTAAAGGAAAGGGATTCCAAAAATTAACTCAAAAATTTGATGGGCCTTATCTAGTGATTCAACGTATTGGCTCAGTCACCTACAAATTGGCCTAGCCAGTGACTTCACAAGTCCACCCAATCTTCCATCTCTCTTACCTCAAGAAAGTAGTGGGACAAAATTGCAAGGTTTAAACCATGCTTCCTAAATTGGATGAGGAAGGTTCTCTTGGGCTTTGACCAGAACTGGCACTGGATTCACAGGAAATTCATATTTGTGGTTGCATTATCAAGGAAGTCCTTATTTAGTGGAAACACACCTTACCAAAATACATGACATAGTTACCGACAACTATTTTCCAACAATTTCTATAGCTCCAACCTTGAGTACAAGGTTACTTCTGAAGGGGGATGGCATGTTAGGGTGTGACCCTAACCCATTTATTAATGTAATAGGCCCAAAGGTCCCTATAAGATTCATGATTCATTAGTTTCCTAAATAAAGCTCATAAGCAGTTAACCACATTAATGATGATAATAAGTGGTTGACCTGCATTATAAAAAACAGACAAAAATTAGATATTTTAATTAAGAATGATGAGTAAACGAGCCATATATAATAAATAAAGTGGTCAACTTGCATTATGTAAGTGACCATGAGTAGTTATGGTTTTGTATCTCATGAAACTATATAGTCAAAGATAACAAGGGAAGTCTTGTCAATTATTTTGTATTTAAGTTCCGCTTTTCTAGAGGTTGCCCCCTCGAAGGGGCAAGTGAATGTTATATTCTTTTACTCATAATAAATATCTTCATCTAATCTCATTTATGGCATTATTTATCTGGTATTTTCTTGCATTCTGATGTTATCTATGGGTTAAGAGCGTTATAGAAGATATGGGGGAGGGTGTGGTTGTCCCACCTCATGAAACCATACATGTTAACTCGTATTCATTCCCTTCACAATAATATGAAAATTTGTTCTCTATCAACGAGCTCTTAATTGGGTTACCTCGACTCCATATTCCTCTATTGTGCCTATGACATTCCCCCATCACTGGTGGGATATTTCCCTCACAACACATGCTTTGTGGAGGTTAATTCTAACTGTCATGGACCCACAATATGTAGTTGTTTTGGTGTTTTGACTTTAGTTTATGGGAAAGGTCTATCATATGGCCATGGTTATGTGAGTGTCACATTACATAGTGGTCTTGCCTTTCAGGACGTTGGCCCTAAATGCATGCATCTAGTGCCAAATATCCATGAGAGGAATAGGAAAATAGTGGATGAGGAGGTAACCCATATAATGTTGATGGCTGCTACGATGGAAGCTCAAGTAGGGGAGGGTAATGGCTAACAAAGATGATTCCTCAACATAAAGCATTTACAAGCTCAGTAGAATGACCATTACTCGATAATTTTTTCTATGTCTAACCTATACAAACCTTCAACACTTTTAGTTTGGCATCTTTTATATAGTGGATGTTGGTTCATATTCTTTATAGTCCCTTGGTTGTGTGCACTGGTGTTGGCATTTTTTCTTTCTTGTGGTTGTCAAATCGTACTCAGAGTCTCTCCATCTTTTTTAATTTTTTGTGTCATCTCACTTGAATCCACTCTAGACCTACTTGGAAGTTAAGTATTTACTAGGAAACCTTGTTAATTCATATTTTGTATTACTATATTATTAGTTTCTTTGTTTTCTAGTGGTCATCATCACTCTGGCTTGTTGTGAACTAGCACACCATGCCTTTCCATAGGATGCATTATTGTTGGGGGTCTAGTGGCAAAGGCCCTCAAGGTCGACTACAACCTCAATCCCAAGCACAAAATATTGTATCTATTTTCCATTCCACAACCCCTCTGAAAATCCAAGAGGAAGTATATCAGCTAGAAGCCTTGACCATGAAACACCTCCAAGCTTACTCTGATTTGGAAATCCAGGAAGAAGTAGCCAATTGGGCTCCAAATCCTAGGGATACTAGGGGAAGAAAGAGCCAATATCTTAACCCTCATATCCTCCACTGGAAAATGAAGACACTTTTGGGTAGGGTCTTGACGAAATATCGTGAGGACTACAAAAACATCATCCTTTTTTTGAATAAATTAGTAGGTTCAATGCCACCATTTCTCTTGTTGTGTCAGTCTCGATGCTCAGCTAGCTCACATAGAAGGCCATCTACAATGTGGTTTGAAACCTCCAACCATAGTAGGTACAAATGCCCAAGATTAAACCTGACTCACTTCATAAAATACTTGATTTCTTTACAGCCTTTTGGCTTATGTTTTTTTACTTTTAATAGTTAAGCTTATTTCAATATATAAATTTAGCAGTAATAATTGTTAACAATTTGATATATCTAGGCTATTATACATTGTTAAGAGTATTATTTTCCTTATAACATTATGTGATAAAACTCAATTCAAACAATAATACCTAAATACAATTTATAAAAAAAAATCAATAATATAGATTTATATATAAATTTACATTAAAAATTTCTATCTCCATAAATAATTACTCTTTCCATATATTTTTCATAAAAGAAAACAAATTAATTAATCCCTATTCGTATAATAAAGATTTCATACCAGGTTAAAAATAATAAATATAGCTTAAATAAATGTTAAAAATTATTAAAGTGAAATAAATAAATAAAAATTATTAAAATATAAAGAAGTGTTAATATATTAAGTATAGTAAGGAAACATTCATGAATTTTTAAAATTTGAACTTAAATCATTTTGGAAATATGAGGCTAAAAAGTAATTACAAATTGCAAAGCTCGGTTGTAATTTATACATTTGGAATTTTTACTCGTACTTTCATGTTGTAGTTAATCATTAATTTTTTTGGTGAGGATAAAAAGACATTTTAGGGAGTTGGTATTAAGTTTGGCTTAAAGTATTTATTTTATTTTTTTACCATACTAAATTGATAAAACCATATTTTCTTTGTTTAGCAAAAACATCAATATTTGTTAAGGGTGATAGAAGAGGGGTTGAAATTGATGCCATTCTTAAAAGCACATCCATCTATGAGTTTAAAAGTGACTTAAACTTAGGTGAATACATTCTTATAACAAATAAACCTATCATTTCGCCAAGCCATGCATCCTTGGAATATATAGCCTTTCAAAATAAAAAGATAATTTATTGTAAAATAATGTTAAGAAAGGTTGTCATATGTGATCTACTATTTTGGTATTAATAGTGAGAATTCATATATATAGCATTTCAAAATAAAAGATAAATTATGTAAAATAGTGTTAAGAAAGGTGGTCTATGTTGTCTACTATTTTAATATTGATAGTGAGAATTAGTTGTGTAGGCTTGACACTAGCATGATTAATTCTTATCTTTATTCTCTATACAACTAATAATCGTTTTTATAGTTATTTGTGTAGTAGTGTTAGAATGTCTATAAATATAAAAAAAGGTAATAGTGATTAAAATAAAATTAATCAAAAGCTAATTGATATTATATTATTAAATAAAGAATTAATAAAACAATATAAATTTTTCAAATTTTGGTTTTTGGAAAAAATGAAGTTTTACCTAGTTATCTCAATGATTTTGTATGAATGTGTAGTTTGAGACCATAATATATCTATAAAAAATAGAAGAAAATGAATTAAATTTAAAAGTGATTTATAATAAATGGCCCTATTTAAAATAATTTATATTGATTTTTAAAATCAAAGAGATCACATTTTAAATATATATATAAAATAATTTAAGTTAGAATTTTTACATTGATAATAATGTTATGCTTAGATAAATAATGTATAAATACAAATAATTAAAATGAAAAATAAGAAATTTCATAACATTTATTTAAACATTAATAAAATTATTCAAAACTAAAATACCTTGAAGTGAAGATGTACTAAATTGTGAAGAGAATGTTCTACAAAATTTTAATCATATTGAAAGAATTATCATAATTAAACTTATAAATTGAATTATCATAATTAAAATTATAAATTTAATGTAAACAATATAAAAATGAACATAACAAAAATGGTATTACTATAAAACATAATATACCCAAAATTAAAAGATCAAAATTACTTCGCTATTATTATTAGTTTAAAAAAGAAAAGAAAAGAATTAATTTAATAAGAACAAATTTCCATGAGTCTTATTCAATATCACCTTCAACACCTTATATAAATATGTGAAGATGAATGCAAAGATAACACTGAATATTATTATTAGTTTTAAAAAGAAAAGAGAATAATTAATTTAATAGGAACAAATTTCCATGAGTCTTATTCAATATCACCTACAACACCTTACATAAATATGTGAAGATGAATGCACAGATAAATTAAATTTCTCTTGAAGTGATTGGTCTCAATTAAAATTATATTAACTTGCAATTTTTTTCAATAAAATCTAACTCATAGCACATAATTTATTAGAACATATAAATCAAATGAAATTAAAAACATTCATTTTCAATTACATTATGAAAATGATCTCTATAAAAATTCTAATGTATTAGTTTAAATTTATAAAGTTTGATTAAACAAAAGATTCTCATTAAATAATAGTAATCTTAAGCATAAAAGTATGATGATATTTTAAGAAGACCTTTCATCTTGATGATGGGTCTTGGTTTATATTCAAAACGTGGATTAAAAATGTTCAGTGTGAATAAAACTTGAGAAGTTATTTCTTCAAATTTTGACCACCATAAAAACTTGCAAACAAGACATTTCCAATTAGTAATCCTTAACATGGTTTAAGTTTTAGGATTTTGATTTCATGTGATTTCTTATGCTTTTACAAAATATTGAAATTCACTAAAATTACATTGTAATGCCCTAAAACTCTTTTTTCTCAATTGTTATAAACTATTATTTGAATTTAGCAACCTAAATGGGTCGACATTGTAATAGATATTGCAAACGTTTTTGTTTCAATAATAATGAATAAACAGATAAATATTTATGAGAGTTGTTAACCAGTATGGATTGTTATTTTATAGAAGGAATTTCACTTGATTGATGATAAATTTTGAAAGACAAATGGCAAGCCCAAGAACTCCAATTCTTAAGAAAAATGATATTTGGATGGCCGACAAACAACATACTTTAAGGGCCACCTAGCACATAAGGGATATGTCTTGATGGTATAACAAGACCTAGGCATTAAATAACTAATAGTGAGAGGCTTTTCTACATGTTATGAGTTCGGGAGGGGTTAAGTTGAGTGCATAATAAAGTAAGGTAAAAAATAGAAGAAGTCTCAAGTTGAGGGAGTATAGAAAGATGTGCTTGGCTGAGAATTTATTAAGAGATTCCACCATCTAATTGTGAACGAGAGAAATTTGTGGAGTGAAATAGTCAAACTTGAGCGAGTCACTTCTACAAAATCACAACCTTTGCTTGAGGGTGCCTTTGTAAAGAGTTTTATTTAATTGATCAACTATGAACATGTGTAACATCCCTTATCAATCTGTATCTCCCATCCGATTACAAGTTCATCTAATATCTAATGCATGTGTTTTAACAATAGAAGTTAATATGTAGCATTGATGTTCGTGTAAAATATTTGGGATCATGTACTAGGTCATTAGGAATTGTTATTTTGTTATCACCAATATTTCATATAATATAGTTTAAATATATTCTTTTAAGCACTATTATTTTTCAAGATGAAAAATGAATATCTTGCAGGTTGATTGCTAGAAATATTACCATTATAGATGGAATATAATGCTATGATGTTATTTTTTATTTGGATGAAAATTGAGTATAACTTTCATTTTGGTTATCAAAAAATTTATCATTACGAGAAAGGATTAATATTCCTTTGAAACTTCATGACAAGGTTAACAAACACTATTGTGTTGAAAATTCCTTTAATAATTATAGAATAATCAAACTATTAGCTATTAGAGCAACAATATCAAATCAATAAAAGGGAAATGTCAAAACAGAGTATACATCATTGGGAAGAGGATTTACCTCTTATACCCAAGGGAATGCCCAGAAAGGAAGGAGGGGGATTGATGTGAAGGTTGTAACCCTCCAAGTATTCCCTTCCCCACTGTCCAGAAAGATTATCATTAGGTTAGAGTTTGATGCCAATGGGGAATATATGAGGACGATTTTACAATGTTCTCATTAAGCCTCTAGGAACAAATTTAAAAAAATATTTATCCTAGTGGAAACCTTCAGCTTCAAAGGAACCACATGGGTTCAAAAATCTCGAGGGCCCATTTTGGGTCAGTCCTATATGGGCTATATCCTTCTTCTATATCGTATTCTTTCTGATACAATAGGAAAAAATAAGGGAGGTACCACTACCTACCTCAAATAAAAAGTGTATTGTGCCTAGATATGAGACCACTAAACCCAATGCAAGGTGGGGTAGTAGGGAAGGAAGCCATAACATAAAATGGACTTATATATATGACCTAAATAAGAAAGGTAAGGGATTGGTCATAAACAAGAAAAAAGGGGAATTACAATATCACTTATAGGAAATTGAGACCCTAAAGAGCGTCTAAGCATGCTCGGTAAATTATGCAAGGCACAAACCCAAGGAAAGAGATCCCTTATAAGAGTGGACTACTTTGGGCCATGCTCTGTCGTAGTGAGAAAAGGCAGCGAGGGAAAACAAAGTGCAACTAAACTCTCAAAACCAAACAAAAGTAAAAATACCTAAAATGTGTGACTAAGACTCAAGCTATGATGGAGAATGGAAACAATGTGATATGAAAAATAATTAGGGTCAAGGTTGTCTAAAGACCAACCCACAAATTATCCACACTAGAAAAATACCAAAACTCAGGAAGAGAAAACCCCAAATTCAAGAGTATTAATGTCAATCGAGTTATACACACCACATCAGAAATTTCATATATTTAGAGCACCATGCATAGATTTTACAGTAAAAATTGCTAAACCACGAGGTTATGGGTTAATACCCATAACCTATCATAGAAAATAATTTTCAAAAGGAAAAAAACCAATAAATAAAATAACCAGAGAGATATTAAATATCAATGTCTTTCCATTAAAACATGAGAGGAAATTGTTCAAATAATGTTATAGATAATGGGGTTCCTAGGGTCTTAACCCTCTCCCAAATATTACAGCCATGAATTCTAGCATACTTTTAACAATGATAAGAAAAACTAGTGACTACTAGAAGGAAGCCATATGTAGCCAACACGAATTATAACCATGGAAGGAGATGAGCAAGAAAGAGTAGCTATGTTCATTATTGTGTTGAGTGTAACGAATGTGAGACAAGGGTTTGTCCAGAGGATAAATTACCTCCTCTCCTTGGCCTACAATGAAGCATCCCTAGGTTCCCTCTTTGGAATAGTAATCATCTTGTCTAACCATAGCAAGTAAAATTCAATGTCTTGAAAGATAAGTTACGAAATCATAAAACATAGGTATCATAGTTGAATTGAGTAATCTTGAGTCAAGAATTCAAGCTTCTCTCACCCCAAATTTAATGACAGTATGAATAATGTGGTTTGGATATTCAAATCAAACCCTTGTGTAGTGTATGAGACATGACTAGAGATACATGTCAGATCTAACTTTACTAAACGAAAACACACAAAAAGGAATTAATATTTCAAAAAAAAAAATTAAGAGAATTTATAGAGGAAAATCATAAGGTAACCTAAGAGATGTTACATACACTTAAATGGTTAGGATTTAGAAATGTAAAATAGAAATTTATGATAAAATTTAGTATTATTTATATTCTTATGATTATTATATGATTAAATATGAAAATAATATCTGTAATAAGATAAAATTTTATTTATCATGAACTTATAATTAATTTTGAATAATAATAAATTATAAATGATATGCATATTGACTTTGATTGATTATATTAAAGGAGATTTTTAAATGGTTAACCAATATTTTATTATATTTATTTATAAAAGGACTTTTAAATTATGAAAATTAAAATCAATATATTAAAGGTATAGGAGTTTATATATGAAGTAGTGTGGATTTATAAGTACTATGGGAATTTAATAAAAATAACCGCTATATTTATCGGAATGATGTAATAGGGAATATTTTATTTAAAGATATATTAGGAAGATGTTTAACATGCTTTAAGAAAGAATTATAAGTGGGCCTAATAGTAAAGAGCATGTATTTGTTTCTTTGTGGTCATAGATTCAAATCTATAGGAGTAAGTATATATATACCTCAATAAACATTAACAATCAAATCATCTTAATAAGGTAAGTCTCATATCCGACAAACAAACAATGTGGTCTACTACATACTTATATTCATATGTGAATATTATTTATAATAATCTCTATCCACTACCTTAATAAATTATAGATTTATATTTCTTCATATGAAATGACTGAAATTTATAAAAATAATATTAACAAAGTTCAATCGCTAATATTATTATTTTTACATTTAAAGTATTTAAAGATAGCAGATAAAAATGATATGAATTTGAATTTGAATTTAAAAATTATTTAACTGTTATATTTTTATTGTTTATATTTATCTATTTATAATTTAGTAAATTTAAATTAGAAGGCTTTAGTAGTCAAATCATTAGGTGGGCCCATTCTCCCATAAACAAATCATTGGACCAGAAGGTGGGCCTTTCTCGGGCAATCAATTCATTAGACACAAACCCACAATCAATTCATTGGATTGAAAGGTTCAATTCAAAAGTCTTAGAATTTGCTTGCCTCCTTTGATTAAGACCATGGTTTGTTCTCCCATCCACCGAGGGTCAATTTCAAATTTCAATGGACATCTTTGTTTCATTGTGACTAGGGTTTGTTTTCTCACCTACCGAGATTCAATTCCAAGAGAGATGTTTGGCCCATTGTGATAAGGCTAGAAGAGGAGATGATGACATTTATCCAGATTTTTCTTTTTCTTTCTTTTTCTTTTATATTAATTCAAATTTCCTACTATATTTATTGAGTTTTTTCCCTTATTAGTTTTTTTTTTGTTTTCCCATTCACCCAGGTTTAATTCCAACAAACATGTTTGGCTCGTTGCGATAAGGTTCCAATTCCATTAAACATGTTTGCCCGTTGGGATAACGCTCCAATTCCGATAAACATGTTTGACCCATTGCTATAAGGCTCCAATTCCAATAAACATGTTTAGCCCGTTGTGATAAAGCTCCAATTCCAAAAAACATGTTTGGCCGATTGTAATAACGCTGCAAGAGTAAATTATGTCGTAGTCTAATTAGTCGGAGGAATTGCC
>APFE030197741.1:0-24429 GCA_000404065.3 Pinus taeda | reverse complement strand
AGAGAACGGTAAGATCCCCTTTCTTGATGTTCTGATCAGTAGAAAAGAGGATGGTACTTTGGGACACCAGGTCTATAGGAAGAAAACTCATACTGAGCTATCTTCATGCTGACTCTTACCATCATCCCTCCCAAAAATCTGGCGCCTTAAACACTCTAGCTATTAGGGCTTTCAGGATTTCTGACCCTGATCACCTAAAAGAAGAGATTGAACACTTAACCTTTGTCTTCAAAAACCTTGGATACAAAGAGTGGAGTATCAATAAAGCTATAAGAAGAGCTCAAAAGGTTCTCTCCAAGCCTCCTGAAGACAAGAAAGAAAATCATGGAAAAGTTTACCTTCCATTCATCCAAGGGGTTACAGATAAGATTGCAAGAATTCTAAGGAGGAATAACATAAACACTCAATTCACAACATGTGGAACTATAAGGCAAATGATGAAGTCATTAAAGGATCATCAACAACTCAAGGGTGTGTACAATATTGATTTCTCTTGTGGCAAGAGTTATATTGGGGAAATAGGTCGGTCTCTGAAAATAAGACTAAAAGAACACGCAGCTCATATAAAGAATGAGAGATATCGTACATCAGCCCTTGGAGAACACTCATCCAAAACAAAACATCATGTGTATTTGGAAGACGCTAAAATAATTTCAAGAGAGGATAATTATCATAAAAGGAAAATGAGAGAGGCCATCGAAATTATGAAATTTCTTGAGAACCTCAACACTGACAACGGGAGTGAAATTAGCGAAAATTGGCGTCCCTTGATCAGGCAAATAAACCCCTCAAGTCCTTTGGAAGCTTAGTAAGTTTTCAAAATAAACTAAATTTTTTTATCAAATTAACTAAAAAATTAACTAAGAAATTTTATCAAGATTAATTAAAAATTTTATCAAACATTTTTTTTATTATCAAAATTAACTAAAATTTTGTCAAGATTAACTAATTTTTTTAATTAATTTAATTAATTAATGAAATAAAATAAAGTTTACAAATTAATTAATTAACTAATTGGTTAGGCAATTAGTGTTTATTCCCTTATATCGATATTCTTTTATTTGGTTAAAATGATTAATAAACAATAAAAAAATAAAACATTAAAAATATTAATAATCAATCAATAAAAAAACAATAGGGAGGATTATAAATACAATAAAATTATTATAAAAAACAATTAAAGCTGAAATAGAAGTTTAATGAAATTTAATTTCATCATTTATAATTAAGTCTAATTAAAGTTATATAATTAGAAGCAAAATAGTAATAATAACCAGATTATAAAATAAAAAAGTAATAATAAACGAAAATAATTAAAATTATAAATTAATTAATGTTATTAGGAATTAAAATTTGCTTAATTAATCAATCTCTATTACTTGTTTAATTTAATTAATTAATTATTAAATATTAATTATTAATTAGGAATTGAAATTAAGCTAATAAAATTTCGAAATTGGTAAATAAAAATTATCTGATAAATTAAATAAAAGAATCAAAATAAATTATTAATCAATAAATTTAAACTATATAAAAATTAATATAATAAATTAAACTTATTTTGAATTAAATACGAATAATCAAGCCAACTTAATTAATTAATATATTAAATAAAATAAAATAAAATAAAAATAAATAAGGTGTCGGGCTTCTTTATAAGAATTAGGGTTCTAAGTTTATTTATACCCACATCCTTGGACTCTTCTCTCAATAAAAAGATTTCATTCTTCTATCTAATTTAGTCCTCATGATGGACCCCCTTTGGGGTTTGAAATGTCGACAAAATGAACCCCTTTGGGGTTTGAAATGTCGACAAAATGAACACAAAACTGTGGATAATCCGGATCATGACACTGCAAAGAACTACCACAGAAGCCTAAAATCTAAATAAGTGTCCATTTCTTGCTATTGGAAACAAGGCTCCTTATGAAATGTGGTATGGCCACATTCCTTCGTTGAGGCATCTCAAGGTCTTTGGCTCCTCCTATTATGCTTTCATACCTAAGGAACATATTCAAGGTCTTTTGCTCCTCCTATTATGCTTTCATACCTAAGGAACATATTAAAAAACTGAGTGCAAGGAGTGAGAAATGTATATTCTTTGGGCACTCATACCTCAAAAGCATACCATCTCTATGATGAAGTGAATAAGAAGTTTATAATATCTAGAGATGTGAGCTTTCTTAAGTCTTCCAAGATTGACAATGTTGTTGAGTGGAAGCTTAATTATGCAAAGTATTTTCAAGAGTTTGATAGTGAGATTCCACATCTCCTTCTCTTAGCTCTATACTTTCTATGAAGAGCCTTCAAGAAATCAGGTTGAAGGAAATTCCTTCCCCTACTTTGTCAGGAAAGAGCTAAGAGACTAATCGTAGCAGGTAGCCAAATCACATAAGAAGTGAGGGTACATGCAAGATACAAAGCTAGGATTAATGTAAAGAAGTAATGCAATGCAGTGTACTAACAATATACATATCATCAAACATATTTCATCCCACTTAGGATGCCTTGCATCGTGCCTCGTTAGTCATAAGGTCATGTTGGTCAAAACCTCCGTAGCTTAAATAAAAAAGTGGTAATACTATTCATGTTCTAAGCTATATAATAAATAGGTGAAAGGGAGCAAGACATGTAGAGGAAACACATGGAATTACTTTCAGTTCTTGCAACCATGCATGTCATTGAGGACAGGATGATACGACAATCATAAGCAAACTTTTAAGCTACAGTAAGAGGTGTATTTCAAAAGATGTGCTTTGTTTTCCATGCCTATCCTCCAAATGATTATGCATCAGATGGAGTCTTCATGTGGTCCCGATATTCTATCATACCTTAGGTTCCTTGATCTACTTCTTTGTCTCCTCAACTCCTTGAGATTCATCTATCATGTCATCTTTCTTCTTGGCCCCTCAGAGACATAATTGTGTACTTTCAGTAGGTAGTGATTGTTGCGAGATGAGGCCTTGGGAGGAAACATTTACAGTTTTTTAAGATGCAAGGAACTCCTATGGGATGAGACCCTCAAAGGACACATCTATGCAATTTAAGGATGCAAGGCAACGTGGGTAGTCAAGGGACAAAACTGCATAGTTTCTAGAGACAGTGGGTTCATGTTGAGGGAAGGGCACTGGAGGAAACCATTGTGCAATTTTGAATGCTAAGGGAGGTTGGGATTTTTGTGCATTGCACAATTCCGACATGTAAGGGAAAATATTGAGGGTTACATATGTGAAGTGTGCAGTTTAGGAATGTTGGATGGGGCTAAGTTGCTAAGGAAACTCCGAAATTTAGTTATGTGTGGGATGAGTGGAATTGATGTGAACAATGATAAAAATTGACTACGATCACACACTTGAAAACTTAACGATACAATATAGACCATCGAGAACATATAACACATACTTCACCTAATGCAACAACCTTTGTGGCAACTTACACGAGTACGACTCTGGTGATAGACTTTGGGACAATAAAGGTGACACTTGTGTAAGAGTGTGTGAAATGAGCGTGAAACATGTCTCTGTGGTGAGGACAACCCATTCCCATAAAGCTTTCTCCTTCAAGAAAAACAAACCGCCCTTTACATGACAAGAGATAACCCCCATGCCTAAAGATGACAAATTCTATGTAAAGAGAAAATCATGAATGACTCTTAAGATCGAAAAGGGGAGCTTGAGATCGTGAACTTTCTAATAAGTGACTAAGGAATGATCGATCACAATATCCATAGTAGGCTCCAAAATTTATGTAGGCCAAAATTTTGGAGGGTGTTGCAGCCACTACAACAAAGCCTTCATCTTTTTGCTAGCTTCTTTTTCAACTAGTATGTTGAATTCTACGAACTTGGAGAATATCTCATCTTTCTTCCACATGAAGAAGATCCAACACTTCCATGAGAAGTCATCAATAAAATGACAAAATATTTGTGTCTAACATTGTAGGTTGTTGAGAAAGGTACATACACATCATAGTGGATCCTTTCTAGGACTGCATGCACTTTGATGTCCCGATCATGGAATGTGGATTTTATGTACTTCCACAATGTACATCCTTTGCATATATCCTACTCCTTAAGTGATCTTTTAGGGAGGCTAGTGGCTATTTGTTGTATAATATTCGACGTTCCATGATGCAAATGACGAAGTATTTTGTGTCAAAGTTCATTGACATCGCGACTTGCACTTTCTCCCCCTTTGTGCTTAATGCACCAAACTCTTCCACATCTAGCTTATACAAGTTCTTCACATGAATCATGATTGGCTTCACATACCGTGTGGCTATGTGTCTTAGGAACACTTTTTCTTTGTTGAATATTACTTCACAACCATGGTAAACCAACCACTTGGTGAATGCTAGTAGACAAACCTCTAATCCTTTACCTTTACCTTTTTTTACTAGCTCCTCATATTGAAAATTTGAAGAAAAAATATTTCTTTTCTTTTAAAAATCATCTTAAAATCCCCCTCCATGTAGGAGTGCCGAATGCAATGATAGACAAGTTGTCTCTAATCATATCAATAGATATGAAAGAGACAGAAGAGGAATTGGTGTAAGAGAAATGGTGTGAGTAAAAGTCGTCGCGTTCTTCTTAGTTGACTTAAGATAACGTGAATGGTTAGTAAAATAACAAGCTCGGTATAGGTTCAAGACAATATTATTAATATTTTATCATCATCATATTGTGATTAATAACATAAATAAGCACACCTAAAATATAAAATTCTAAAAATAAAACAATAATAATAAATTTACATAAAATAAAATGAATTGAGAATAATAATAATAATAATATTATTATTTATTATTATGTGAACTACTAATTGATTTATTAAAAATCCTTAAATTACTCAACTAACTAAATCCATTCGACCCAATTTATCTATATAAATAGACATTTATATAATTTAAATAAACATTCTTAAATAAAGCATTGCCCTGCCAAGTTTGTTGACCGGTCAAATTTATATTAAATAATTATATTGCGAATTACAAAATGATATATTTTCATATTACCAATAAATCACATAGTTTATCAATTAACTCCCTTTCTGGTCGGTTTGAAATTAGGTTTCCCAACATCTACACTATATATTCCACTGTACTTTTATATTTTGAGGTACCGTCCGTCCATATTGTTTACTTCTTTGTGTGTGGTAAAGCTTTGGGTAAACTCGATCTATCAGGAAATTGGTGTGTATAGAGTGCCCTAATGGACGCTATTCCGAAGGATATCGTTCGGCAGTGTCTGCTAAGGATGCCTTACACATCACATGATACGCTGAAAACCGTGTGCAACAGCTAGGAGACTATGGTCCGTAGCCCTACGTTCTATGCTGACAGGAAGAAATGTGGGACGAGCGAGTAGCTTATTTGCCTGGTTCAAAGAGATATTAGGAATGAGAGAGATATGAACCCTGTCCTTGTAGTAATGGTATACGACCCTGTTAACGGCACCTAGCAAAGGCTACCTCCAATTGATGATCCCCACAATACTGAAATACCAATATGGTGTCAGTGCGTAGCTGTGAATCGGAAGCTACTTCTCATAGGGGGATTCCCACCACCCACTTCAAGTTTTACGAAAAGTATTTATATTTACGACTTTGAGTCTGGGAGATGGCGCCACGGAGCTGACATACCCACAGCTCGATCATTCTTTTCCTGCTCTGTTTCTTCTTCCACCGGACTTGTCTACGTCGCCGGCGGGATCGACGAGCGTGGTAACCCTCTTGCAGCTGCAGAAGCATATGACGTGGTGAAAGACAAGTGGCAAATTTTGACTCCTATGATCGAACCGCACGGCCATGGATGCTGCGGTGTGTTCGTGGATGGTAAATTCATGGTGTTACGCGAAGGCCAACCTGCAGAAGTTTTCGATCCGAGTGAGGGAACGTGGAAAATGAAGGCACATTGGTGGAATTTCGTGGGAGAAGTATGGAGAAGTTGTGTGATTTCATCTTCTTCTTCGGAGTTGCACTTGTTCACCGAATACCACGTGGAGAGGTATGATGTCGAGAAGGACATTTGGAGTGTTGTAGCTACTCTTCCGAATCTCCACCATCTGGAGCTTTTTACGTGTGCTACATTGTGGCGCGACCAAATTTTTGTAAGCGGAGTGGGTGAGCAACCGCGTTCCAACCCAGAAAAACACATCTCTTATCTGTTCAATATGTCAACCAGGCAGTTCATCGAACTTCACCGTGATTGTGGGGAGGACTTTGTTGGCATGATCCTATCTGCAGCGACCGTGGAGATCTGAATGTAATTTTTAGATGCGCGCCCAACTTAATCATTGTGTTGTGTTCAATTCTATATCAGTTATTTCTTAGTCCAGCTAATACAAGAAATGGTCTTTTTTGTGTTTTACCGTGGTCAATTTTGTTCAAAACTTCTGTATGAAATTTTAAAAGTTTGTTTAATTTGTAAAGATTGAATAAGAGATGTTGAGAGTAATTGGTTTTCAGAACTTGCAGTTGTTGTGGAGTGTGCGCAACATTAGTCAAGAAAATGTTTGCCCATATCTATCTACCAAAATTTATTAAAATGCCTTGAACTCTCTACTAGCATTGTATTTATACTCTAGCTTCAGTCCTTTCACCTTCAAACAAAATTGTTATCAAATTATTACAAGGAATTATTATTAATTTGTGACATAACTATCTAAAAGCTAATACATTTTCCATGAAACATTTTTCTTACATGCTGCCACATTCAACATTCCTTTTAGCATGATTGTTCTATCAATGTCAGATCCTACAACTTGTACTCATTTGCTTGGACCATTAATCCTTTTCCTGGCACATCATTAACTATAATCTATGCCTTGCACAAGTAATCCAACTTACTTGCCATGTTATCATTATCAACATTGACATCATGATTACATTTGCAAATAATAATTTTAACTAGCATCTTCCTAGGCATAAGCACATATTCTTAAAGGACAATACACTAAGGCATTCATTTGAAGGGACCAACTAAAACATCAGTTATAATATTCATACATCATAATTTACATAAAATTTATCAAATGATCTAGTCCTTCAGCTATTACATTTGATGCATGCAAATATGTAAAGCAATCTACACAATTTGTTGTCTTCTGGCATGCGAATGTATATCCTTTCTAATGAAAGCTAACACAAATCTTGTGTGCATACACATCTCATTCAAAAAGAAGCTAATATAATAGTTTGTTAGCATAAGGGTAATCACCTAACATTTTCTTAAAGAAATATGGCCCAATAGTTCTTCTACTCATACAAAGAACATGTCTCTAGAACACAACCACTATCCCTTGTGCATCCAATAGCTTATCATAAGAGCCCCTCTTTAAAGTTTGCAACATACATTCCCTTCTCTAGAATTCTACCATCATTTCATGTAAACAATTACATACTTCTTTCTTAAAAGGAGGTCATTATAACCTCATTTCCCTATCTTCCTATAAGTAAGTTTCTCATGTTTTTCTCATGTCTTCCCATCTTTATGCATAAAAATCAAGAAAAATTAACAAGGTTAACTTATCCTTTTATGCACCAAAATCAAGAAATCGATCCAAATCATCTAGCAATACAATCTTTTCAAGAGACTAATATTTTCAACAAAGTTAACATGGTTTATTATTTCCAAGAAAGTCAACATAATACTCTCTACTTTCACCCAAAATCATATTTCTAATGTTGCAATAGCTACCCTTATGTGCATGACACTTATGTGCATGCAACATGTGTTTTTCCTAACACAATTATTTTTACTTCATTGCACATGTAACACATGGATTATTGTTCTTGTATGAACACTAACCATAGGGGTCTTTAGGAAAGATTCTCTATTTTGTTTCAAGAGATTCTCTATTTTTTATTCACACTATGTTCTCAAGAAGTTTATATGTGTCACCACACTAACCATAGGGGTCTTTAGGAAAGATTCTCTATTTTGTTTCAAGAGATTCTCTATTTTTTATTCACACTATGTTCTCAAGAAGTTTATATGTGTCACCATCTTTTCTCAAGAAGATATTTTGGCTATATTTACCAAGAAATTTCAAGAAAATGACAAATCTTCTTAGTTTTTAACACACAAGATTCACATGTAATCTTTGTAATAAAATCTACACATTTACTTAGATTCGGTTAACAATAGTTGAGTTCACAATCTAAACATTTCCAATTTCCCATAGTCTATTGTCTTAATCCATACCATCATTAATGGAGTATTATCTTATGTTTCCTATGGCCATCATTGGCCATCCATTATAAATATAATTAAGAATAATCAAGTTGTTATGACCAACCCTTGGTTCAACATGCATAACTAACTAATTAAACTACCCTTATCGGAAGAAATTCCTCTACTTAAACAATTAGAAGCATGATCCCCTAAGTGTCACACATGCACCAGAGTTACCACTTGATGTTAGATGCAGCAACTAATCTTATGACTACTATGTGACCATTTTAGAATAATGACTTCAAGGAGACATTACTAAAATCATTAACATCAACATACTTTAGTTATCATTTTCCAACTCCTTAATCATGGTCAAAGGAATACTCACATGCACATCAAGCGCTATCTAGTCATCGCTAGACTTAACATCTTCTGCAAAATTCTAACACTCAAGGATTGCTCTATATGGTCATCACCAGAATCAGCGATTCTTTTTCCCTTCTCTATCTATCCCTACAACATTGTCTTCTTCCTTCCCCTTACTTCCTTTTCCTTTGGAAGCATCTATAGTTGGGGAAGGTAGTTAGAGTTTACTCGAAACTGCATTAACACAAGTAGTCTATTTATGAATAATTGCCACATGTAATTCTACCATGAATGGGTCCTAGAAACGTTACCCACTGAACAAGCCTCTACAATTAACTTCACACTGGAATGCAACATTCATAAGAAATATGTCATTCCCATAGTAGAGATAAATTCAACCATCATTAAATCGAGGCTCCAATGGTTTTAATGTCACAACAAGTAATGATTAACATAAAACACAAACCATGCTAGTGAATTTCAATTAATTAGAGAGAAACATCATTAAATCTATTAAGACATAAGCATATACTATTCATCATGCATTCTCATGGTGAATAAAATTTAGAACTCTTCTCATAAACAACTAGAACTATAGCACAAAGAGAGTAAGAATCATCATACACACATTCCATGCATGTGACACTAATCAAACCATCACTTGTTTACGAATTTTAACAATCTTAAATCCAATTCAATTAATGCACATACGTTATATTGGTTAGTCATACAACACTAACCAATCTCAACTACCAATCATCTTCATGCATCCATGGCAAAACTTAATAAAAAATTAGTTATGACAATCAAGTCTTATTTTCAATATCTAAAGGGATTGTTCTAATTACCTTTTAAAACAATTTGTCATCCTATTCAAGGATGTTCCCCATGATTTATATTCATGCATTGGCTCATTAAGTTTAGTTCATTGTAACTTCAATCTTGTTCAATAAATGCATCACTGGTATTGCCATATTTGCAAATCAAAAGTTGGTAGCTGATTGTCACTTTCCTCAATGAGCGCTCAATAGTTTTCATAAGTGTGACATGAGTTTTATTGTCTTTTTCCTCATTAGGAATCCAATGTCATGAACATTGTTATGCAGCAACTTTATTACTTACTAAAAGCAGTTTAAACATGAATCACACATATCATGTAGAAAGTAATGTACTACATAAATCAATATGTGAATGGTTAAACTCATACCTCAGTTAATGGTCAGTGGTGGGGCACCTCAATTTCTTTTATGCTTACCAATTCCCAAAGGTGCCAGTGTTGCAACCTACCTTTAGCTATGATACCTTTAGCTCTGATACCACTTGTCAGATACCCCAATAACCTCACATGTAAAAGCAGGGAGTTAGAATTTTTTTATACAAATTACCAACAAGTAATTATCCAATTTACTACTCCACAATTCCTCATTAACGATTATATATAATGTTCACTAATACATCAAGTAAATTACAATAAAAGATAGTAAGTTGCATAACCATTTGTTAGAATTTTTTTATACAAATTACCCACAAGACATTATCCAATTCACTACTCCACAATTCCTCATTAACCATTAGATATAATGTTCCCTAATACATCCATTAAATTACAATAAAAGATAGTAAGTTGCATAACCATTTGCATAACTAATAACCACCATGGTAGTGTAATAACATAAAAGTTCATAACTTCCATCCATTTTATGATTTTCCTTAACCATGGTAGTGTAATAACATAAAATGTCTCATGAACCTTCCGTCCATTTTATGATTTTCCTTAACCATATTAAATAATCACATACTAGGACATTATGATCATCACATCAAATAAAGAGACATCAACTTCAAGTATTCAACATCATCCAATTGACAACAAAGGCAGTCACATCATTGAACACCCATACACGCTGTTGAAAACCAGCAAACTTTTATTTATTAAAAGAGCTTGAAGTTTTTCACCCCTCACTCAATGGCTTATTAGGGATTCCATCCCTTAACCATTGTTATCAAATCATTACAATGAATTATCATTAATTTGTCACATAATACATTTTCCATGAAACCTTTTTCTTACATACTTCCACATGCAACATTCCTTGTGGCATCATTGTTCTATTAATGTATGATCAACAAACTTTTATTTATTAAAAGAGCTTGAAGTTTTTCACCCCTCACTCAATGGATTATAAGGGATTCCATCCCTTAACCATTGTTATCAAATCATTACAATGAGGTTGTCACATAATACATTTTCCATGAAACCGTTTTCTTACATACTTCCACAGGCAACATTCCTTGTGGCATCATTGTTCTATTAATACATTTTCCATGAAACCGTTTTCTTACATACTTCCACAGGCAACATTCCTTGTGGCATCATTGTTCTATTAATGTATGATCCTGCATGGACCACCATTAATCCTTTTCCTGCCACAACCTTAAATATAATCTATGCCTTGCACAAGTAATCTAACTTACTTGCCATGTTATAATTATCAACATTGACATCATGATTACATTTAAAAATAATAATTTTAACTAGCATCTTCCTACCCATAAGAACATATTCTTAAAGGACAATACACTAAGGCATTCATTTGAAGAAACTAACTAAAACATCATTTATAATTTTCTTACATGAAAGCTAACACAAATCTTGTATGCATACACATCTCATTCAACAAGAAGCTAAGATAATAGCTATGTTAGCATAACTATAATATCATTTTCTTAAAGAAACATGGCCCAATAGTTCTTCTAGTCATACAAATAACATGTCTCTAGAACACAACCACTATTCTTTGGGCATCCAATAGCTATCATAAGAGCCCCTCTTTAACATTTGCAACATACATTCCCTTCTCTAGAATTCTACCATCATTTCATGTAAACAGTTACATACTTCTTTCTTAAAGGAGGTCATTATAACCCCATTTCCCTATCTTCCTATAAGTAAGTTTCTCATGCTTTCCCTTCCAAGAAAATAGTATAGATACCCATCTTTATGCATAAAAATCAAGAAAAATTAACAAGGTTAACATACCATTTTATGCACCAAAATCAAGAAATATCTAGCAAGACACCTTCGCTACTTTCACCCAAAATCATATTTCCAATGTCACAATAGCTACCCTTATGTGCACGCAACATGTTTTTTTCCTAACACAATTACTTTTACTTCATTGCACATAATCTTTTCATGTAACACATATGGATTCTTTTTCTTGTATGAACAATAACCATAGGTGTCTTTAGGAAAGACTCTCTATTTTGTTTCAAGAGATTCTCTATTTTTGATTCACACTATGTTCTCAAGAAGTTTATATGCTTCACCATCTTTCTCAAGGAGATATTTTGGCTATATTTAGCAAGGATTTTATTCCAAGAAAATGACAAATCTTCTTAGTTTTTAGGACACAGGATTCACATATAATCTTTGTAATAAAATCTACACATTAATCTTTGTAATAAAATCTACACATTTACTTAGATTCTGTGTCCATATTGGCTATTTTCTTTTCAAGAAATAGAATCTAAATAACATGTGTACTTATGTTTCTTTGGAATTTGAAAAATATATTTAACTCACTCTCATAGAAATTGCTCCAATCTTAGTTGAAGAATAACCATTTACTTAGATTTTACTTGCAATACTTATTCATTTTGCATATTTTCGTTTCAAGAAATAAAATGTAAATAATATATTTAAAGCTATATTTTCAAGAAATAGAATGTAAATAATATATTTATACCTATCTTTTCAGAATGCAAGTGAATAAACACATAATTTGCAAGTTACTTATCTGAACTTTTGCCTCACTCCAACAGGCAGATTTTAATTGGTATTCTGGCATCTAATTGTGGGCATTTGACAGTGTAATTAATGGAACATGCTTCTCAGCTCACCATACGTGAGCTTCTACTTAAAACCCATTAGTCTCCCCTCTGACCAGTGGAAAATATTGAAGACAAGATATCTCTTCCCGCTGACTTCAGTTACCAGGCAATAGCTGAGCCGATAAACTTCCCATGTCTTTCATTTCTTCATTCAATATGCATTAATGAAGCGGTTCCCTTTGGATTATTGCACTTGGCTTGAAACATCGTTGTAATCTATAGAGTTGCTGTTAACCTGAGATAGAGCGAGGCGAAGGGAGGATAGAAAGGAGATTAACCTCCCAGCAACATCATAGGCATCCTTCTCCACAGTCTGTAACACCATTACTAGATCAGGACGAGCTTTGGAAGGTAGCTTAAGACTTCATTCCCCACTTGTTCAACAACTAAGTTCTTGATATTTTCTTCCGGAATAGCCATGGCTTCCGCTCCTGCCTTTCTTCCATATGCTCCGCGCCTTCCCTCGTTTTCTTCATTATCGTTCAGTTTCACAACGACCAAGAATTAGTTAATAACTGATTCGTCACTTGAAATTACTTTTACACAGGGTTAATTATATTAGGGATATTACACAGTGGTTAGGTCACCGCAAATTGGACGCAATTATTTTTCTTTACAATCCATCATAAATCTATTCTCGTGGAAGGAATTTATTATTTTTAAAAAATCAGAATTATAAATTTATATAGATACGTTCGCTGGCATAGTTTTGGATCCTTGAATTCCTCTAGTCTTTAAATCGTGGTTGATGGCATTTACCTCAGCGTTTAATTTCAGGTGTGGTTGTTCAGGTGGAAAGGCTAAGCCCCTCAAGCAGCCAAAGAAGGGTACAGCTGAGTATGACGACGTGAGTTCATATGTAATATTTATAATTTAATTTGTTGGTCGTTGAAAGATTATTGTCTGTCAGGTTACTATTGAGTGAGTTTATATATATATATAATATTTACTTTATGTCGGGTTACCATTGAATCATTGTATTGTACAATTTTTAATTGATATACTGAGTTCGTCTGGTTTTCTGTTTATGGTTTGGGTGCAGGCTGACCTAGCTTATATTCAGAAGAAAAGTGGAGCTGGATTGAAGAAAAGTGGCAAAAAGTAGTCACGGTTGACCGTTACTAAAAACATTTATGATTGGTTAGAAAAGTGGCCAAAGGTAGTCTACGGTTGACTGTTATTAAAAGCATACTTATAGCGACTAAAAACCTACGTATGGGAATTGGTTAGGAAAGTGCTTACTCAAATAAATAATTATGGGTCTGGTTAGGATAGAGCCTATTCAATTACAAAGTTTGCTGCAATTATAAAGTGAGATACGTTATGGAATTTTTTAAGAGATATTTGGGATGTATTGTTAGAGATCTACTTGATTTTGGAATTATAAGAATAAAATTGGGATCTATGGGGTGCTCTGAATAAAATTTAGATGTTTGAGTGTTTGAGTGGAAATGATGGCTTAAGCTGATTAAGAATGTAAACTAATATCTGATTATTGGGAAAATAAATGTGCAGGTTAGAATTGTTATTTTAAGATTGTTTAGCATTTGAAATATCTGAAGTGTGATTAGAATTTAGACAAGGTTAGAATTAATTTGTTAAATTGATTAAGAAAGTAAAATAATATTTCATTATTGCAAGAAAGAAATGTGCAGGTTGGATTTGTTTTTATTTGGGTATTTATATGCATATTCATGAATAATTTGTAAATGTGTAGTAGCAAAATTCAAAATAACACATTTTTACTTTTGAAATTGTAACACCCAATTACTCTGACTCTAAACATGTGAATAAATAGTCTTGCATTTCCTTGCAAATTTTTATGTAAAATTTATATACAATTTTTTTTTTTTTTTTTAACCTGGAAACATTTAAGGAATGTGTTTGGATAGTTCATCGAACATCCCGAGGTACCAATGGAGGAGGAGGTAGCTCGAGAGGAAAGGCAAGATAACTTTTGTTTCACCCCCCGGTTTATAACCCTCATTGAAGAATTCTATGATAGTGAAGTCCTTCCAAAGGGTGGGTGGATGGATGATAGTTGGGCCCCCGAATTCTCTTTCTTGAGAGTTATATAGGGGTGGAATTAATTTTCTAATGCTTTTGTGTACTGAAAATGATTCTAGAAAAATGTATGCCAATATAGCATTGGAGTTGCATCTGTGGATATTGTTTCAATTTGGGGATTTAACTGAATTTGCTTGAATGTGCTTGAATAAATATTTACATCTTGTTGCTTTCACATCAAAAGACATATCTAACAAGTAAGAAACATGAAAAAATTGCCCTATTATGATATTCAACATTAACATGCATATTTAGTAAGTTGGAACATACAAGTTTCTTTTTGAATAAAGCAATATCCCAATAATTGTAACTCAGGTATGCAAGAGGCACAAAGTATATTTCCAATCTAGACTAAATTTGGTCAAAGTTGTGAAGAATGTGCACAAGTGCATTACCACTCATTGTATGCATGTTGAAGAATACATCATACTTAATAATTTATGACACTCAAGAAGTTCAATGGCACTTACACGCAAAAGTACATCTAATGTAAATACTTAATGGGAGTGTAAAAGCAACTCCTATTTTACATAATAATTGGTTCTCAGAACTTGCACTTGTTGTGGAGTGTGGGCAACATTCACTAAGCAAATGTTTGCCCATATCTATTTACCAAAATTTATTAAAATGCCTTAAACTCTCTACTGTGCTTCAGAATGGTCAGCATTGTATTTCTGCTCTGGCTTCAGTCCTTTCACGTGCAAAAAAAATTGTTATCAAATCATTACAATGAATTGTCATTCAGTTGTCACATAACTAGCTAAAAGCTAATACATTTTCCATGAAACTTTTTTCGTACATACCGCCACATGCAACATTCCTTGTGGCATGATTGTTCTAACAATGTACGATCCTGCAACTCGTACTCATCTGCATGGACCATTAAGCCTTTTCCTGCCACAACGTTAAATATAATCTATGCCTTGCACAAGTAATCCAACTTACCTACCATGTTATCACTATCAACATTGACATCATGATTACCTTTAGAAATAATAATTTTAACTAGCATCTTCCTACGCATAAGCACAGATTCTTAAAGGACAATACACTAAGGCATTCATTTGAACGAACTAACTAAAACATCACTTATAATCTTCTTACATGATAATTTACATAAAATTTATCAAATGATCTTGTCCTTTAGCTATTACATTTGATGCATACAAATATGTAAAGCAATCTACACAATTTGTTGTCTCTTCCCGCATGCGAATGTATATCCTTTCTAATGAAAGCTAACACAAATCTCGTATGCATACACATCTCATTCAACAAGAAGCTAAGATAATAGCTATGTTAGCATAACGGTAATCACCTATTATTTTCTGAAAGAAATATGGCTCAATAGTTCTTCTAATCATACAAAGAACATGTCTCTAGAACACAACCACTATTCTTTGCGCATCCAATAGCTTATCATAAGAGCCCCTCATTAACATTTGCAACATACATTCCCTTCTCTAGAATTCTACCATCATTTCATGTAAACATTTATATACTTCTTTCTTAAAGGAGGTCATTATAACCCCATTTCTCTATCTTCTTATAAGTAAATTTTTCATGCTTTCACTTTCAAGAAAATAGTATAGATACCCATCTTTATGCATAAAAATCATGAAACATTAACAAGGCTAACTTACCCTTTTATGCACCAAAATCAAGAAATCGATCCAACTCATCTAGCAAGACAATCTTTTCAAGAGACTAATATTTTCAAGAAAGTTAACATCGTTATTTATTTCCAAGAAAGTCAACATAATACTTTCTCTACTTTCACCCAAAATATTGTTTCCAATGTCACAATAGCTACCCTTATGTGCATGCAACATGTGTTTTTCCTAACACAATTACTTTTACTTCATTGCAGATAATCTTTTCATGTAACACATATGGATTCTTGTTCTTGTATGAACACTAACCATAGGGGTCTATTCTCTATTTTGTTTCAAGAGATTCTCTATTTTTGATTCACACTATGTTCTCAAGAAGTTTATATGCGTCACCATCTTTTCTCAAGAAGATATTTTGGCTATACTTAGCAAGGATTTTATTCCAAGAAAATGACAAATCTTCTTAGTTTTTAACACACAAGATTCACATGTAATCTTTGTAATAAAATCTACACATTTACTTAGATTCGGTTTGCATATTTCCTATTTTCTTTTCAAGAAATAGAATCTAAATAACGTGTGTACTTATGTTTCTCTAGAATTTTTCAAATATCTTTAACACACACTCATAAAAATTGCTTCAATCTTAGTTGAAGGATAACCATTTACTTAGATTTCGTGTGCAATACTTATTCATATTGCATCTTTTCTTTTCAAGAAATAGAATGTAAATAATATATTTATACCTATTTTTTTAGAATGCAAGTGAATAAACACATAATTTGCAAGTTACTTATCTCAAAACTTTTACCTCACTCCAACAGGGAAATTTGCAGATTTTAATTGGCATTCCCGGATCTAATTGTGCGTATTTGATAGTGTAATTAATGGAACATGCTTCTCGGCTCACCATACGTGCGCCTCTACTTAACACCCGTTAGTCTCCCCTCTGACGAGTGGAAAATATTGAAGACAAGTCATCTCTTCCCGCTGACCACTGTTACGAGGCAATAGCTGAGCCGATAAACTTCCCATGTCTTTCATTTCTTCATTCAATATGCATTAATGAAGAGGTTCCCTTTCGATGCTGCTTGAGGTGCGGATTATTGCACTTGGCCTGCAAAATCATTGTAGCACCTCATGTGATCTATAGAGCTGCCGGTAACCTAAGATAGAACAAGGCGAAGGGAGGATAGAAGGGAGGTTAAGCTCCCAACAACATCATAGGCATCCTTCTCGACAGTTTGTAATGCTATTACTAGATCAGGAGGAGCCTTGGAAGGTAGTAAGACTTAATTCCACACTTGTTGTTTAACAGCTAAGTTCTTAATATTTTCTTTCAGAATAGCCATGGCTTCCACTCTTGCCTTTCTCCCATATGCTCTGTGCCTTCCCTCGTTTTCTTCATTGTCGTTCAGTTACACAACGACCAAGAATCAGTTAATAACTGATTCGTAACTTGAAATTACTATTATGGAGGGTTAATTATAATAGGGATATTGCATACTCCCCCCCTTAACAAGAACACTGCCATTAGTGTTCCTCTCTTGTTTGGAATTTAGATTGTACTCATGGTATAACCATCTAAACCACACAAAATGTGATCGTTCCTCTTTTAAAATAAAAGTTTTCATTTCAAGAAATTACAATAAACAAAATAGTAATGTTATAACATAAGAAAGATCAATATTTATAGGCATTTATAACTGCAAAATATGCAAGTTCTAATTTCCATCACTTCACCCTTATTCAAACTCATAATAAACAATTCTCCATGCAACTTACCATTACTTACCATCTACTCTTTAAAATTAGGAGCACTTTCATGTAAGCATTCTAATAGTGGCTGGACAACCCATCAGCCCTCCATGGTAAGTGATCCTGTAATGTATGACTAACAAATTCAATCGCATTAGTTACAATATTTTGAGTGAAATGAAATGATTTTAACTATCAATCAATTGTGCAATGTTAGATGATATTTAATTCATAGTACTTTTACAAGTACTTAAGAGCACGAACACTAATCATCAAAATGATAAATCACTACATCTTGTGCTTATTGTGTTAGCTCTTTCTAATGTCATCTACACGTACTTCTAAAAGTATTCAGAGAAAACCTATCTCTCTAATAATCAACATGATAATTCACTTCACCACATGCACACTGAATTAATTCTCACTAAAGACATCCACAGAGTACTTCTAAAAGTACCAAAAGAGCACCTAGCTCCCTAATCATCAAACAGTCAATCACTGCATCAAGTAAAAATTGCCTTAGCCCCTGCTAAAACGTTTACAAAATTAATAATACAATAAAGGAATTAAAATTTCCAATAAATTCTTATTGACCACTAAGCTCATTTCCTGTTAAATGTGCATAACATATTTTACACTATATGTAAAATTCATTTTTAACAAATCATATAGCTGATTAGTTAATTTCTTTAGCTATGAGAACCACAATAGGCTAAAGAGTTCCCAACCCATGGGAACTGGTTTCCACGACTAGATCGAGTCATTTTCACGTCCAAATAGTTTCTTTGATAGAGACCTTACTAGGTCTAGCATGGATTTCCACGGGCGAACTAACTCAAGAATTCCAATAACCACGTAGGGTCCAATATAGGATTCCTCTTGGCAGCGTCGTGCCTATTCCTCCGACAGTGTCCCGTCTATAAGGAATTTTGGGCCTCCTCCAACATGCTCCAAATCAACAGAGTTGTGTCAGGATTTTTACCCTCTTCACCATCTTGGTAAACTCTTTTCCCTTACTAAGATCATTGATCTCTAGGGAGAGGAAATTCGGGTAGGCAAGTAGCATCAACTCTTCCGAGCATGTAACTGCCATCAACCCAAAGCATTAAATCCAGGCAGAGAAGTACCATCAACCCCTCTGAGCAGCTAATTTCCATCAACCCAAGGCATTAAATCCGTGCAGACAAGTACCATCAGCTCCTCTCGGCAGGTAATTTCCATCAGCCCAAGGCATTCTAGCCTTTCCCAACTATCTGCAACTGTTTGGCAAGTTAAATTTCTCTTTTATTACTCTTTCCCAAATTAATTTACATAATGAACCATATGAACATTATCATTAACAAAATAAACATGTATTTACAGCATGCATTTACACTTAACCCTCATAAGGGGTCCACAACATCTAGATTGATGGGAAACATATCTATCATACATGTTGTATGCATTGAGATTTTCCAAATAACACAATTCATGCATATCATATAGAATTATTCTTTCTCATTTATGATTGCAATTCACATTGCAACAATTTACGTGATGAGTTTCCTTTTTGCCATTAAGCTACCACTACTTAATCCCATCAGCATGTTAGTTATAAATATGCATCAGTTAACAAGTATTCAATTTCCAAAAATTTTCATGCATACATTATTGTTATGTATAGAAGCATATGCAAATATTCATTAATGTATAAGTGTTAACAATAGTTGAGTTCACAATCTAAACATTTCCAATTTCCCATAGTCTATTGTCTTAATCCATATCGTCATTAATGGAGTATTATCTTATGTTTACTATGGCCAGCATTGGCCATCCATCATGAATATAGTTAAGAATAATCAAGTTGTTCTAACTAACCCTTGGTTCAATGTTAGGCCCCTATACTACTAGTGTAACCCCTTATTATAACTAGTACAACCCTCTTATTATATTGATGTACCCATGTAGTACCCATATTGTTACTATTGTACCCCATAGAATCCCACTATTGTTATTATTGTGCCCTTACATTATTATTGTTATGTAGGCTTTGATTATATAATGACCCCTTGGACTCCTATATATAGAAAGGAGGTATTTTCATTTGTATCATCCAAGAATTGTTCATTTATGTAATGTAAAGGAGGTTGCCCCCTCGAAGAGGTTGAACTCTAAGGTTTTGATCTATCTTTTCTATCTTTTCTTGAGCTGGTTTCATAACATTTGGTATCAGAGCTTTGGATTCTAGGGTTTCACTGCTCCAAACACGTCATCCTGGAATTTTTGCTATAACATTTGTTCTGCGATGTTTCAGAAGTTAAAAAAAAAACCCATTTGCGAAGACATCACGATAAAGCTCAGGTCTGAATTTCAGAACTTTTTGCGCTATATTTCCGGAGATATGATCTGAGGAAATTGGTCTTTTTGCAGATTCCTCAATTACATTCCAAACAGGTGACTTGGGGAAAATCATCATAACTTTTGCTCTGAGCATCAGATTGCAATTTCGCATAAAGGTATAGAAAGAGGACGAACTGTAGTTTCCTATAGATATTTTTTAGAGCCAAAGGTCCATATAGTGACACGTGGCACTTCATACAACTTTGCTCTTCTGGAAAGGTATATAATCAGGTCACTGTGGTCGATTTGACATAACTCTTCATTGGAGATCCAATTGGGGTCAGACTGGTGGAATTGGAAAGAGGACACAGAGGGCTACTGCAGGTCTCAATTTCAGAACTTAAAGATCTGAAAGTACAAAGTTACGGTCGTTTCAAGATAGAGCTCCTAAAATCAAGAAAAAACAAGATGAGGAATTTTGACGGGAAGGATCCGGTAAATTGGATCTTTCAGATGGAGCAGTATTTTGTTCTACATGGTGTACCACTGTTACAGAAGGTATGTATTGCATCTTCATATTTAGAACCGGATCAATTTTTATGGTATAAGGGGCTTTGTTCTCGTAAACGACTTATTACATGGTCGATTCTCACAGAGGAAATGATAGCACATTATTAGGATACAAAGAGCAACACCACAACAATTGGAAAGAGTAAAAGGGCTTTGTGACATACTAGAAAGAAAAATTATGGCAACAATGAATTCTACCCCTCACAGCTATAAAGATGGAAGTGTTGTTTCTCCTAGCCTTCCACAACCCACAAGGGTTACACCACAACAATTGGAAGAAAAAAGAGAAAAAGGGCTTTGTTACAATTGTGATAGCAAATGCACTAAAGGTCATAAGTGTGCTGAGAAGAAATTATTTTACATAGATTATGAAGACGAGGAATAAAATCATCAAGAAACATCAAAAGAAGAGGATATACGCCAGGACCCCACCCCAGAGAAAGAAGAAATGAATCAAACCATATCTTGTAAAGCAGTGGCAAGAATTACCACTCCTCAAACTCTCAAGATAGAAGGACATATCAAGAAGAAAATGGTGCAAGAAGTGAAAGATCACATCACGAAAAAGAACAAATGAATCCGACCATATCTTGTAAAGCAGTGGCAAGAATTACCACTCCTCAAACTATCAAGATAGAAGGACATATCAAGAAGAAAAATGTTCAAGAAGTGAAAGATCACATCGAGCGTCAAGAAATGAATCCAACCATATCTTGTAAAGGATTGGAAGAAATTACCACTCCTCAAACTATAGATATAGAAGGACATATCAAGAAGAAAAAGGTTCAAGCAGTGAAAGATCACATCGAACATCAACAACAAGTTCTCCAACTTTTAAAGGATAACGCCACTTCGGTGCAAAATCAAACGAAACAACAGGTAGATCAACATCATATTGAAAAAAAATTTGATGTAGGTGATTGGGTATTTTTACTGCTATATCTCAAGCAAGCTATCTATGAGAAGGAAATGTTGGCAATACTACATGCACTTAAAAAATGGCGACCTTACCGAATGGGAAGACTCTTCAAGGATGAGGATGTGGAAGCATTGTTTGGTGCTATTTCTATTATCCAACCAGATTGGATAAACGAAGCAAGGGATGAATGGAAGAAGGACGAAGAAGTATGGCCACTTATTCAAAAGTTGCAAAAGATCCCAATTCAAATAATATTGCCAGAAATTGAAGAGGAAGGAAAAATCATATTGGAACCTGGAGCAGTGACAAAAACAAGAACCTGATAGCTACGAAATTGATCAATTTCAGAGTATCTCATCAAGTGGAAGAACTTACCCGCTGAAGATTCCACTTGGGAGAACAAGAATTTTATACAAGAGCATCAAGAACTACTCAAGCGTTGAGGATAATGCTTTTTGAAAGAGAGGGGCATGTTAGGCCCCTTACTGCTAGTGTAACCCCTTATTGTTATTAGTACAACCCACTTATTATATTGATGTACCCACGTAGTGCCCATCCATATTGTTATTATTTGCCCCATAGAAGCCCACTATTGTTATTATTGTGCCCTTACATTATTATTGCTATGTCGGCTCTGATTATGTTATGACCCCTTAGACTCCTATATATAGAGAGGAGGTCTTTTCATTTGTATCATCCAAGAATTGTTCATTTATGTAATGTAAAGGAGGTTGCCCCCTCGAAGAGGTTAAATTCTAAGGCGTTGATCTAACTTTTCTATCTTTTCTTGAGTTGGTTTCATAACACAAGGTAAAAAAAAATCTTCACCAAAAGTTTCTACTTAAAGGAATATAGTTCTTCATCTAAAGAAGAGAGTGATAATGACATTGAAAATGACATAGGAAGAGTATTATTCATGGAAAAGGATATATGAAAAGAATATCTTGGAGAAAAAGAAGAAGAAGAAGAAGAAGAAGAAGGAAAGGTTGACCTTGAAAGAGAATCAACGTCGTAAAAGGCCTTAAGGTGGAAAGAAAAAATGTCGAGGCATTGGAAGATGAATTAAGTAAAATGAAGAAGCATGCTAAAGGTATCAACAAAAGTATGGAAGAGTCAGAAAATATTATCGTCAATCTCAAAATGAAGTTCAAAGAGGCAAAGAAAATTGAAGAATCACTCAAGAAGGAGTTGGAAGATAACATCAAGTCAAAGGAGGGTTTGGAAGCAAAGATAGTCTCTCCATGAAAGGAAGTGTAGAAAAGGAATGTCTAATAGAACTTGGAAAACAATTCCAAAGTATTGGATTGGATCATTAGCAATAAAGGACCATATGATGATAAATTTGGACTAGGCTACAAATGTTGGAAATAATACTGAGAGGGGGGGGGTGAATCAGTATTATCAAATTCTTTTCAATATGCCTTCATTAATTTATTGATCATTAACTTGTATATAATAATGAGCATGAAAAAGAAAAACAAGATAGTCACCAAAGAACACCAGACTATAAGGTGGAACCCAATGGTGGGTGAAACACTGTTGCAGATATGTCTCTACTCTTCTTCTTTCATTAGAAACTTCTTTTTACAAGTGATTTATGTATGATGCAGTCCTTTACCAGTACGTAGGCTGCAACCTGCAGAGAGCTACAACTCTCTCTCGTTTTCCAGTCTCTCTTGGAAGGGAGCTACAACCCCCTTTTTCTCTTTTACTTCTTTAAGGACCACGTTTCATTAATTTTCAAACTGGATCCATGAACATCAAATAATCACTCAACCTCCTTATACAATGAACCAATGAATCACCCAACTCTTCAGAATGCTGTAAACAGGAAAGTAATACCAGAAATATAAACCCAGAATACTACTGCAATAGATGAAGGACAATCAACAATAGTTTCAATATAATACCACAACTTCACCAACTGGGGTCTGCGTATATCCGTAGCTCTTCTGAGACTGAACTGCGCAGATCTGCATTGGTTGTTCTTCTGCTCTGTGAACTTTTCTTCAGATCCACACCTTTACTTCTGACATACTGCGTACACCCGCACTGTGCCTTCTTCTCGCCTGCGTACCTCGCACTTCGCCCTTTTCTGTACTGCGTGTGCCCCGCACTGTGCCCTCTCCTGCGCTGCGTACCCCGCACTGCACCTTTGGTTTCGCAGCGTACTCCCGCACTGAGCCTTTTACTGAGTTGCGTACCCCCGCACTACACCTATGGATCGCCTGCGGACTTCTGATTAGGGCCAAGTTTACAGTCCTCCAATATGCCACACTCAGTCATATCCACAGATCTGATTATGCACCCGAGAGATCACGACTTCATAGATTCACCTTCAAATTTACTTTGATTTAGATCAAGCATTGACAACCCAATATTTCAGATCTTAATATATTCAATTGAAAAGATACTTCAGCCAAGTGATCTCCTTCCCTATTTATAGTCAAGCCCTTATTCACACCATGGGACAAAACCATCAATAACCAATACAAGGGATCCAAACCAGGGCTAAAATAGATCCTATACCACGGGCCAAAACCATAGGATCAAGAACGGCGGGCTAAATACCACGGGCCAAACATAAGAAACCCCACGTGAGCGCGCTTTTTTGCCTTGAAGTGAGTGAACTGGGGTTCCGCACCTTCTGAACGGGAAACCTGCGGGTATGACTGCACCTCCTGGACGGCGAACCTGCGGGTCCGCACCTTTTGAACCATTCACCTGCGAGCCTCTTACTTTCCATCATTT
>APFE030197719.1:3012-48104 GCA_000404065.3 Pinus taeda | reverse complement strand
CATAAATCGAAGTTTAGTAAACTTCGCCTCTGTGAGAGACTTTGTAAAGATGTCTGCAACTTGATCATCGGTTGAACAATATTGCACTTCAAGAACATGGTCATGAATGAGTTTTCTGATGAAGTGCATGTGTAGTTCGATGTGTTTGCTGCGCTCATGTTGGACGGGTTCTTTGCATAGTTGAATGACACTTTGATTATCACACCAAAGTGTAGTCGGATGCTGTTGCTAAAAGCCAAACTCTGACAGGATCTAAGGAAGCCATAGGGCTTCCTTACTAGCTTCTACGGCGCCACGATACTCTTCTTCTGCTGAAGAAAGAGAAATGGCACTTTGTTTCTTGCATGCCCATGTAATATGTCCAGAACCAAGAGTGAAGACATAACCTGTAGTAGACTTTCCGATCATCAGGGTCACCAGCCCAATCGGAAGCAGTGAAACCAACCAATAGAAGAGATGCTTCTGCACTGTAATGAATCCCAAGTTGAACTGTACCTCGAACATAACGAAGTATTCTTTTAGCTACTTTCCAATGACTTTCATGTGGGTTTTGCATAAACCGAGCAATAAGGCCAACAACAAAGGAAAGGTCAGGACAAGTATGGGTTAGATACAAAAGTTTTCCTACAAGATGATGGTACAAGGTAGCATCAAATTCGGGGGAAGTACATGTCACTGAAAGTTTGGCTCCAGACTGAAAGGGAGAAGGGGCTGGCTTATAGTCTTCCATGTGCAAGTGGTGTAGAAGATCACAGACATACTTGGACTGGGAAAGGGAAATACCTTCCTTGGATTGCAAGACTTGAAGACCAAGAAAATAATGCAAGTGTCCTAAGTCTCTCATTTCATACTTCTTTTTAAGGTTGGACTTCACATGGTTTATAAGTTTGGGATCACTACCAGTAAGGATAAGATCATCAACATAAAGAACAAGAATGATAAGAGACTTACCCACTTTCTTGGTGTAGACAGTATTGTCAGAATGACACCTAGAAAAGCCAACATCTGAAAGAAAGCTATCCATTTTGGCATACCAACCCTGAGAGGCTTGCTTGAGACCATAAAGGGATTTCTTAAGCCGACATACAAGGTTGGAGTTTGGTTGTATAAAGCCAGGAGGTTGTTCCATATAGATTTCTTCATGCAAGTCCCAATGCAAAAAGGCAGATTTAACATCCATCTGATGGACTTCCCATTTGAAAGAGGCAGCAAGGGAAAGAACAAGGCGGATAGAGTTCATTTTGGCAACATGGGAGAAGGTTTCAGTATAGTCAATGCCTTAACTTGTGAAAAACCCTTAGCAACAAGACGAGCTTTATGTTTATCAACTTTTCCATTTGGTCCATACTTGGTTCTGTAAACCCATTTGCATCTAACAAGTTTTCGTCCCTTTGGAAGAGGAACAAGATACCATGTATCATTTGCCAATAATGAACGATATTCTTCATTCATGGTTGCGTACCAATCTGGATGGCCTGAAGCTTCTGCAAAGGTGTCAGGATCACAATTTGTTGAAGCTTGAGCTAGTAAAGAAGAGGCTCTATTGAATTGAGAATGTGTACTTTGTTGATCTATAGGATCACCTACAAGAGCACCTGCTGCATCCTGAGTAGCACAGACCCCTTTTGGAAGCTAAGGAGCTGAAGGAGGATCCTGAGAAGGTGGGGGAGGATTGTCATCCTCGCTGTCATCACCTGAAGAAGAAATATTTTCAGAAGTAGAAGTGATAGAGAGAGGTGGTAGATCCGCCGAACTAGGCTCGTAGGCCAATATATTTTCAGCGAGCTTTACATCTCTTCTAATGATAATATTTTTGGACTTAAGTGGAATAAATCTATATCTTTTAACATCTTTACAATATTCAACAAAAATACATTTCTCACGCTTAGATTCTGAAGCTTTATGTTTCTCATATGGAATATGGGCCCATGCTTCACTTCCAAAAACACGAAAGTGACTTACATTTGGTTTAATTGAACTCCATGCTTCTTCTGGAGTGATATTCTTTAAAACCTTAGTAGGAGTGCGATTTACTATGTAATTTGCACAATTAATTGCTTTTGCCCAAAAATTAAGACCAAGTCCTTTAGATTGAAGCATACTATTAGCCATTTCTTTTAAGGTGCGATTCTTCCTTTCGGCTATACCATTTTGTTGTGGAATATATGGAACATTATGTTGCATTTGAGTTCCATGCTCAGTGCAAAAGTTGATGAATTTGTTGTTAACATATTCTCCGCCATTATCAGATCTTAGCTTAAGAATTTGATGTCCAAATTGTTTCTCAACAAAGGCCTTAAAGGCCAAGAACATTATAAATACTTCACTCTTGAGTTTTAAGAAGTACACCGAAGTGCATCTGGAGAAATCATCAATGAAAGTTAAGAAATACTTGTAGCCAGAGAATGAAACAATTGGAAGTGGACCAAATAAATCACTATGCACAAGTTGTAAAGGGGATGAGGCGTGCTAAGAGGCACGTTTTTCAAAACTATCCCGATGATGTTTTCCGAGTACACATCCGGAACAAACACCATCTCTACAAGATACCATAGGAAGACTTGTCACCATATTTTCTTTACATAGATTTTGAAGGGAGCGATAGTTTAAGTGAGCAAATCACTCATGCCAAAGCTTGCTCACTTCATCATTATGAGCAACAAATACCGAGGGAAGAGTTGATGACCCAAAGTTGTTAAACTTATACAACCTTGTAGAATCATCAACAATGCCAATAGCTAAAATCTGTCTAGGATCTCTTAGGCCTTAATTACAACATCATGAGGTGAGAATTCAATGATTTTACCTTCACTTGAATGAGTTATCTGATATATAGATAGAAGGTTGCAGGATAAAGTTGGAACACATAATACATCATTAAATTGACCATTGTCTAGATGAATAGTTTCAGTCCCTACAACACTAAGAGATCTATCATCACCAACATATATATTTTTGGTGTTACAATCATTTAAAGAAGAAAACATGGCTTTGTTTTTGGCCATGTGATAAGAAGATCCACAATCAATGAGCTACTCATGAGAATGAGAAGAAGAAGATACATTTAGTGCATAAACAGACCGAGATGCTTGACAACCACATGCAGAAAATGCAATTCCTGAAGATGAAGTTGAAGTTGAAGAGTGCTACAAATGGATGTTATGCTTCTCCATTGCTGCTTCCAAGGCTTTCATTTTCTTAAAGCATTTCAATTCTAAGTGGTCATCTCGATTACAAAAGTGGCAATGTCTATTAGTCTTCTTCCCTTTGTTTTTATTTGCCACATTTTGTTGAAATGATTTTTCATTTTGAGAGTGAATTGCTTAGGACCCTTGTTTGGTTTAGGACCATTCTTTTTAGGATACTGCTTCTTAGGACTCTTTGAATTTGGTTGCTGCTAGGCGGCTAAGGCTTTCTTAGAAGAGTTTCCAAGATTAAGAAGACCAAGATGTAAGAGTTTTTCTTTTTCTCTTATTAATGAATCACAAAAGGCATCAAAAGAGGGGGACTTGTAGTCTTGTCCTTGAGAAATAAATGCTTCTCTAGTATAATGAAAGGTGGAAACAAACACAGAGTAGGCTGGTCCCAACTTAGTAAGAATGGAATAGATAAGGCTACCATCTTCTTTCTTAACTTTAACACACTCCAAGAGAAGTCTAAGGGTTTTGAACTTGGACAAAAGATCTTCAATGGAAGAAAAATTATTGGGGTCCAACGTAAGCAACTCATTTTCGAGTTGATGGGCTCTAATCTCATTCTTAATTCCAAAAACTTTAATAAGCTGTTTTATTGCTTCATTAGGGGTATCAAGTTCTGCAATATGGAATCTAAGGTCTGGAGAAATAGACATCCCTATTAACCCACTTGCTTGATCTTGCCTATTTTTCCATTTGGCTGCCTTATCTTCATCGTTAGGTTTAGTTTCTTGGCCTAAGGCTATTCTGTAAAGACCTTTACTTCTAAGTAAATCCACAATGTAAGATGACCATTGGAAGTAGTTGGTGCTGCTAAGAATAACTTGGCATGGAATTTCCATTTTAACAGAAATTGAAGTTGTAGATGCTGAAATTAAGTGTTCCAATGAAAAGATCTCGAAAAATTAGGTTGATTAAAAAAAACGGCTCTGAAAACGGCTTCTAGATGAAGAAGTTATGGCTTTTTGAAGGAAAGTTGTTGAAGATGCCGACAAAGTGCGTGAATGTGCAGAAGTGAATGATAATGTTATATTTAAAAAAATTCCCTCCCGCCCCACGCCCCCTCCCCCCTCGAAACTTAATCTAATTAGCTCACTTTAAAAAAAATTTAGTGACCCACTTTTATAAATAAGTGAAAGTCACTTTTACAATGGTACTTTATGAGCTACTCACTAAATTGTAACTTAAATAGAAGATAAAGAGACTTTAGAATTATAAGTGACTCACTTTTTATAATGGGTGAGAACACTTTTACATAAAGTAACTTTAAAACATAAGTTAGATGTGCGTTTTGAAAAAGTAACTCAACAAAAGAAATACTTGAATTCAAGACCTCTATTCTCATAAAGTAACTTTGGACCAAGTGAGCTAATTTAAAAGGTTAGTAATTTTTGGAAAAGAGGAAGGGGGTTTTTATTTTTTTATTTTTATTTTTATTTTTAGTCACTGAAGCTTTGGGGTGCGTGCTTACTTGAAACCTTATGGCTTGAAGTTAGGTTTTGCTGGAAATTAAATATTTTCCTGAATGTTTCTGATTTTCCGAGATCACACTAAGGCGCGGCGGAAAAGAGCATACACATGATAAAAATCCTTCCTTTCTGTTTCTGATTTGCCTAGATTGCACAGAGTCGCGAGGCAAAGAGCATACGCAGAAATGAAAGGTACAGATCTGGTAATAAAAAATAGAGAGATAGATAAACCAAAATAAACAGAGAGATAAATAGCTAAAACTGCAAATAAAGACTTTATACCTCCAGATCTTAAAAATGACATAGTTAGGGCTACTAGAAACCTTTTCACGTGAAACGAAAGGGGTTCCTCACTGGAACAGATGCTCCTAACACAATAGAGTAGTCCTCTCGACCCGAAAGAGGTCAGAAACAGTAGATCTAGGAAATGACAGTCGGATGCAGTTGTACCAACTTCTGATTTGGATCACCAACGGATACGACCCTCAAATAGCTCTGATACCATGTAGGAATTTACAGGGTAGGTTCCTTAGATAGAAGACCAAAGGCCATCGCTCACAAACAGATCACAGATCAATACACTAGTATTCTTGACGCGGTTAAAACTTTCAAAGAGGGAAATAGTCCACGGCCTGAGCCAACGCAGCCACTTCAGGGAATTTATTAATAAAAGAAAGAAAATTTACATAAGCTTCTCTCATGAACAGTGACCCTACAAATGACCCTCAATGCTCTTTAAATAGAGATCATGGACCAATTGGGTGTTAAGCCACAAATCAAGTGTCAGTAATACTGAGGAGAGAATGAACCGTCGGATCACTTCATGTCTGGAACATATCGTGACCGTCGGATTGTAAGTTACAAATGTACATAGTAAAGAAACACACTTTACCCAACTCCACGCTAGACCAAGTTATGCTTAACTATTTCCTATGTGTCAGAATATCCTAACAAAGAACAATCCCATCACTCTGTATAATCAATCCTCAACTCACAAGCAAGCTCTTGGCCAACACTTAGCCAATTTTGTAGCTCTCCAAGTCCCTGTTTCCTTGTGCAATTCCTATGGCCGATTAGCCCATATTAATGGGAAACCAGTGCATCCAAAACTGCGGAATCACTTTTAGGTTTAGTTCCTGATTGCATGCACCATCTGTACAACTCAAAACATTATTCAACTGATAGTACACTGTCCCTGCACTCTAGTCTCAATTGGGTCTTTCTCAGAATCGACATGCGTGAGTTTCTGATAAGGGAATCTTCAGTTAACTAGAATAGCACTAGTTAATGGATTAGTGCACCAACTGATTGTTAACTCCCTATTAGTTCCTCAAATAGTTTGGAACTAATTTAACTGAACTTAATTTAGTAAATTGAGTTATCTAATTACAACTCACAATTAACTCATCTTGGACCCCTATAATATAGGGAGAACATATACATGCCTTCAGAAAGACTTCCAACTCGAAATTCATAAGCTAATTAAGTTAATTAAACTTAATTAACTATTTACAAGTTGCTATGAGAATAAAATTCGATTTTAATTCTCAGTTTAATTCAAGGACAAATTAAATTGGAATTTCTGGTTTATATTTTTATCATTTCTTGTTGCTATTTTGAACATGTTCAACTTCAATAACAATTTTCTTTGCTTCAGCCAAGGTTGTAGGGTTCTTACCTTTAAGAACGTAAGTCAAGTGCCCATGAAAGCATTTTATAAACATGTCAAGGATGATAATATTAGAAGGTTTAAATCTCTCAGGGACTTTCTTAAGGAGGTTATTGAACCTTTGAACAAAATCCTTGACATTTTCCTTTTTGGTCTCGACGACAATGAGAAATTTGTCAAGAAGCATGCCTCCATCTTGCTTTGTTGCCCATCTTTTCTTGAAAGCTTCATGGAATGTGTCCCAGTTAGTGATACTCCCTTGAGTAAAACTAAAATACCAATCTCTAGCGTCCCCATCAAGAGAAAGGGTAAACAACATCATAATGACATCTTTATGATCAATATACCTAGGGCCAATTGCCCAATAAAAGTTGTGAAAGTCTTTGAACAGTGGTTGTGTCTCCATCATTAAACCTAAGCAACCACTCATGATACCTATCAGGCAAGGGATGAGGAACATCAACGTGCCTACTAAAGTCTAATGGTTTAAAGGTAGCGAGATTCCATGGCCTATTCATGTTTGTAGTAGGGGGAGGATTGGGAAAAAGTTGCCTAACTAGAGGCGTGGTTGTTTTGATAGGGGAAGTACCTTCCTCGACAACCCTCCTAGTAGCGCCTCTTGTTCGTGGAGCTATAGTTCTAGGAATATCCGCAAAAGAGCTACTAGGGGATTGAGTATGAATTGGTTTAGGAGTCGCTAGAAGGGGGTCTATCTTGTCGTTAGAGATTATTACACTTCAAAGGGTAAAGCTAAGGATTCAAACTACGGGGAGACAAACTTGCTTCTTCCCCAGCAATGGCGCCAAAAATGTTGCTGCAAAATCTAGCAGGCCTTGGAGAGGGGTAGTGGCCCACTGTCAACATAGCCAAAACTCGTTGCACTTTATTTACATTCACCAATGGGAGGAGTCCCCATATATGTATGGTCACCTAATAGGTATTCTAGGTTTCAGGTATGAGGTGACCTAAGGGCTTCTAAGGAAAAGACACAACTTAAGTGCGAGGCTCCAATCCAAGAGTAAGGGCAATTTGTTTTCCTTAGAAAGGCCAAATTTATGCACACAAGATCTAGGGCTTGATTAACTGGTCGAGAGTTGGGGTGGCCAAAGGTCGAGGTGAAGAGAAAGGGTTTCCCACAATGTATTTTAGCAAGTTCAAGGCACATGTAACCCTAAAAAAGCCCCCAAGTTGAAGCTAAAATTAAACTAGGGTTTAGGTTAGGGCAAATGACTAGGGCAAAGACTTTTTTGGACAAAACTGAGGTGAAAGCCTACCAAAAGGGATGATTTTGTGGCAACCACTATCCTCTTGACATTTAGACTCTCCAACACCGAAAATTCCTTTTCCCTAGGAATTTGCACCAAGCCCTAGCTTGGATGCTTGGACTTAAAGTGGCCGAATTAGGACAACATAAAAAGGAAGAAAATTTATGGATAAAAAGTAAAGTTGATCACCAACGAGGAAGGCCAGTGCCTAGTCCTAGGGTTAATGGAGTCTATGGGTTCTTAAAATCGATTTAAACTTTGCAAAGGAGTAAGGATATTTTCATGCGATAGCATCAAAACCCTAACTATCACCTTTGTGAGGGATTAAAGGTCACATGGGGGAGCTAACATGAGATCACCAAGGGAATTGCCATTCACATATCTTACTATGAGTAATGCATGCAATAATATGACCTAGTTTCCAATAAATTGATCTTCAACAAAATTAGGGCACAAAATTACTCTAGATCATCAATTCATTCCATACATTAGACAAGGAATCAAAAATTTGCAATAAACAAGGTACTTACAAGGTAATACACATGAAACAATCCAATTATTGATGACTTCTCCAGAGACAAGAATAAATGCTCAAAACAATTTTTGCTCCATAGATCAATTCTTTTCCATTAGAACAAGAGGCCGAATTATCCAAGACCAAGTGATGATGAATGACAGCATGATCCTCACCTCTATTTATATGAGGAGGAACAATATCTAATTAGCCTAAAAGCCCCTAAGTCTCAAGTAAAATTACAGTGATTAATTGGGTTGCAAGCCAACCCACTAGCCCAAACATAAAACCAAGTGAAATGCCCATAAGTTTGAGCTGAAATGTTGACGTCATTCATGCGTAAGGCTCAAAGAGGGATGTGTTGAGGTGTCTTGGTGCTAAGCAAGGTGTAGAAGCCTCCTAAAATCATGATGTGAAGGTTGGCCTTCACATTTTTGTCAAATCTCTCTGTGGGCCCCAATTTTCACCTTGGGTATCAGAATGTGGTCTCATGGGTCTCCAGATGGCCATAGTGTCAATCTCTGCTCCAACTCTGAGGGCTTCCAAGGTGGTGCTATCCATCCCATGTCTCAAGGGGTGAGACCATCCTCCTCTGGGTCCTGGATCAGTTGCCATCCCTCTCAAAGTGCTAAGCTGGATGGGGGCCTGCTGGTTTGAGGTGCATCATCCTAAAAAGTCATCAAGTGTAGGGCAAAGTGCCAAAATGCTATGGGTGCTGGAGGTTCCCAATGGTGTGCATGATGCTCTGCTACTGCTTGGAGTCCCATGGCTCTTGATGCTTCACCTATGGGTGCTAATACACTTCTCTGGAGGCTTGGATGCCTATGGGAGAGGTGCCTAGGTCATGGCTATGGACACTGGAACCACCTGACAATGACAACATAAAGTCTAGTGCAAGAAACCTGTCATCATTTTTGCATGTAAGTGAACCAAGCTAGTAAGAGGGAAGCCCACACTTGGGTATATAATGTATAGGAGGGAGTAATCATGGTACATGGGGTGCCTCGGCCTTGATTTTTCCAACTTTCTTTATATGCCTTTTGCCTTTTATGATGTTTCTTTAATTAACTGCTTGCGGCTCAAGGGGTAAGAGCATGAGACGTGAGATATAGCAGTGGATACCCCCTTTTAAACTAGGGCGATTCATTGCCCCCCAGGGGTTGGGACAATCATGGATTCCTATATGCTGAAGGAGGCTCGTAGAACCTATAGGAACCTGGGTGATGTCCATGATGATGGGGTAGAGCTTATGTATTGGCTTTTGCCCACGTGCTAAATGTGTTTTTCCCGTCCATCTTTTGCATGTTGTGGTACATTTCCTGTTGAGTGTGGCCAATTATGCTTTTACTTTTTTTTTTAGCTGCATCAACCTCCGGGGCATCATTCCAGCCTCAACTTGAGGTGTGGGCAAGGGGAAGGGGAGAGCTAGGAATGTGGACCCAGGTGGGAGAAATGGTGAATGGGAATATAATGAGTGGGAAGGGGGCAATATATGTGGATGAAGGAGCGGGACCACACAACCAAAATCAACGTTTCCCATGAAATACTGATGCAACCATATGGCTGCCACACCCTAAAACCCCTTATCGGAACCATTCACCTTTGATGAGCCTTCAAAGCTTCATCCCTCATATATATCTTAGAAGCGTAGCTTAGTGCCTTTTCCTTACGAAATGGGACCACTTGAACTATCAAAAATGTTTTATATCGCTTTTAGCCTTAAAAAAACCCCTGGCAACACTTTATATTGAAATACATAGAAACATGGAAATACACGGGAAACTCTGCTCCACACATATACCCGGATCTCAAAATTTATAAGCCTGCTTCTATAATATTGGTAGGTCTGCTCTCGGTCCATCACCTTCCTATTGTGCCTCTCCGATCACTGATCCCCGATCGGCTGATCTCCACCGTTCATTACTTTTTCCAATCCAAGGTCAGCATTCACTCTGAACATTTAAATTGACACACTGATTCTCCACCGTCGATCTACGCGTAGTGGATTCGACGACCCACATCTTATTTTGGGCGGACAATTTATACGGGAATTAATCGCCCGACAATGCGGCTTCCCTATTCACTCTTGTGCTACGTGTCGAATGGTGAATGGAATCAGTCCACTGTCCTTCAATACAACTTACGACTTTTCACTCACTCGAAAACCGCTTCACTGTTCCGAAACCGCTTCCGCGATCCAATGATCACGGTTGATCGCGATCTAACGGCTACGATTTAATCGCGCGATTGCAAATTGCAAGTTCACTTGTCAGGCTCTGTTTGCTCTGAAGTGCTGATCTGATATTCTTACGGATCTGATATGGATATAAGCCACTCTTTATAAAATTTCATGTCCGGATTTCAGATCCGACTGTGTTTTGCACCAATTCTTAGTGTAATTCGGGTTTTTAGCTTGCGGGACCAAAACTATGTAAAAAGACTTCGCCGACCTGCATCAAACAATGATATTTAAAATAAAGCCATGGCTGCTGTCAATCAGACGACTTAGGCTTTTAAACATAACAAAACTAAGGGATAATCACCCGGCCTGAATACAAAGAATCTGAAAGCATACACGGGTTTCTGCAAGCCTGATAATCAATTATAAACACAACAATATCATTCATTCAACATAAAATGATTACAGAGTCTCGCCTTGGCCGATTACACAAACTAAAAGACCTCTGTTTCAATTACAATACACACTATTTTGCGCTCCTGAATCCTTCCTCTTTGGCCTGATTCTTCAATGAGTGGCCTGTGTTCCTAATCTGCCCGTAGGCTTACAACTCCATTGTGAATCCTATCTCTCTGTCTCGAATCCCCGTTCCAAAAAAGAAAGGAAATTACATATATGTTCTATCTAATAGTTTCCTTCCACAAATGAAGGAATTCACTATATTTTAAGAAATCAAATCCTACTATAACTAATCAATATAGCTAATTGGCTTGATCTCCATGCAGGGAGGATCACTTGCCATTTTACCCCCAATTCTGTTCAGAATCAGGCAACAATTAACTACTTACATAATTTGAAATTAATACAATTAAACAACTAAGTCTTTCTCCAAACTTTCATTAGCCACAACATGTGACCACACCATCACATTGCTGGCTAGGTCTAGATGCTCCTGCATCAGATACCATCACTAAAGCCAAATGGTCAGTAAAAGAGATCCCACGGGATTAGAATCCAAGGTTAATATCCAAAAGGGGTCTAAGGGACAAGAGCACAGAGCGAGCCCATTCTTTTTGCCGAATCCCCCCATTAATCTCCTTAGAAGTGTCCATGATAAACAAACTACAATACTCAATTACCAAATGACAAGGCATACCTTTAGGTTCAGGAGGCCCACCTTCAAACATACGATCATGGCAAATGGGTGAGGGACCACATGGCTGGCCCAGGTGGCGCAAAAATGGCACAACGAGCTAGTTGGTGGCTACAAGGTGTTGTTGGCTACTCGTTGAGGAAAATCTTGGAGAAATTTTTTCTCCTAGGGATATCACCGACAAAATAGTGGGTAACAGATCCCACTGGACTAGGGCTAAAATTTAACCCTTGGTAAAGGTGAGAGAACATATTTACACTCAAGATCTGTCAATCTTCCCGATCACCCCTTTATCCATACTAGATGCCCAAAACAAACAAGCATAAGCAATTGATTGCAAAATGATCAAAGTACCTTTTGAATAGCAACCCACCTTCATTCAAGTGGTAATACCAGATGGTGAGAGGAATGTGGCTGATGTAGATGGCGGAGGCACATGGCGTATCATCATTGAATAGTCACTGTCAGATGCTGGTGGCTGGATGGTTATCCAGCTGGCTGTCAACTGTAGGAGAAAAACTTTCTCCTCTTTGTTTGCCCATTTTGGTGGGTAACAGGAACATAACTGCATGTTCCAAAGGGAATGGAAATTCCCCTATAAACTGTCACCATTTAGACCATTTCAGTATAAACAGCTCAAAATAAATCACACTAAGAGGCACATTCTGCAACCTAAATTGGGGCTAATGTTTACATCTACTTGTAACACTGATGTGACATATGTTGGGCAAAAATACTTCTTCAAAATTAGTAGCAATAATAAATATATAAGGTTGGTATATTATTATCAATAAAATATGGAAAATGCCATACAGATGTAAACATTACTAGGCTTTATCTATTTTAAACCTAGATTTATCAAGTATTGAGGGGGATCAAATCCCTCAAGGTACAAATCTTTTTGAGGGTGTAAAAGCTAGATGAAATGTTTGCATCTTGATCCCTCTTGGTGTTTGATAGATCAAGGGCTAAGATGGATCTAGTCTAGTTAACGTAACTCTTGGTTAAAGGTGATTGAAACCATTGGTTGGTAAGTAGTCCTAGTGTTGGATTGTAAAAATCACCTTCTCCATTGATGTTTACTTATGAGTTCTCCATGAAAACGACCATCTTTTATTACTTACGTTTTGTTAACTGTTTACTATTACATCGTTTTCTTGTTAATCCTGTTTATTTCATTGAAAGCTGAAATTGTAGTTTGACAGCATAACTATTGTTCTTATGTAAATGGCTGTGCAAACTAGGATTAATTCTAATTGCATTTTACATATTCTTTATCACATTTGTGTCCTTGCTTCTAACATGCATTTATTTGTAGTATAGGTAATTAGACGTTGAAGTAGAAAATTATAATTTTGTTGTGTTTGGATGTTATATGTTTAAATTTTCCACCATAGCAATCGCTTAACTGCTATCGGCGTGTTATGGTTGTTATGTCTCTAGGGAATTTGACAAGATTCTTGATGCATTTGAGAAAGGAGAAAAATTCTATTTATATACTGGCAGAGGACCTTCATCTGAAGCTTTGCATTTGGGACATCTCGTGCCATTTATGTTTACAAAGTAAACTTCTTTTACCTTGTATATTATAGAGGGTTTTCGTCTATGCTTTTGTGCACTTCAGATTATGATTTCAAATCTAATGAATATATTTAGTGTAAGAATTGTGTAAGCATGACTTTGTTGATATGGCATCTAATTCTCATGTCCTCAAATTTGGTGGGTTTATGCTTAGTGTTGTGATGCTCTTGCATTAGCATTGGTTGATTAATTACTGACATTTAGAGTGTTAGATTTTGGAATATTTATTCAAAAGATTGTAGGGGTGAAGCTTATGATGTAAGCAAATGACCAATTGTCTTGAGCTGGATGTCTTTTTGTTAGTCACTCTAACAGGAAGTCCTTGAATGTACTATAGATGATTTTATCGTTCAGAATTGATGGGTCTATTAATCGAGTTTTTTTTTTTAATATTTCTTTCAAGCCATATCTTTGTTTTTATTTCAAGGAAAACCTTGTGGGGTCCTCCCTCTTCCTCACAATATTTGGATGGAGAGTGGTTCAATTGCCCAGCACAATAGTGTTCAGTAACCTCGAGGCACTTGATCAGATTTAAACATATGACCTGTGGACTGTCATTCTCCAACATTCCTTGTGTGGATGGTTCAATTGATTCAGCTGCTCCTTGGGGCTTGCAAGCCATATAATTGTGATAAAAAGGGGAGTCTTTTTCTAAAGAGTTTTTTGATGATTTGAATGCTCATATTCGGTACTGAAAGGTTTTCTGTTTTTGTTTTTTGTTTCATTATTATTATTTAAATCCCCGTCTAATGCATTCCTTGCGGAAATCTGCTTGGTAGTTCCTTCTTTAAGGCTCAAGGCCAGTTCGATAGTCAGCAATTGGCTCACGAAGAGAGCAAGCATGTCATAAAGTGGGATTTGAACCTACGCGGGGGAGCGTATTAACCTTACTCCTAGCCAGTTGAGCTACACACAATTGACTAGAAGTTTCTTTTGCTATTTGAGGGTAAAAGACATTCATATTATTACCACATATTATTTATTATTTAATAAATCTTATGGCTTAAATCTATTCTTGCAATATTGCCAATTTATTAGAAATATCATGATATTTCTGATAAATTTTGCCTAAATAGTATATTGCTTGCAAACAATTGCTATATGATAATATTTTTCTATATATTGCATCATGACCCTAATTAATCATTGTTGTTTTAAAAGATACCAATGAGAAGTGGAAATCAGTTTTAACTTTTTTCTTGAGCCATTTTTGGGGATATTGAGCAACTGAAGTTTGAGAGACTGATACGATGATTTTAGGAGGGGCAAACAAGAATTTCCATTGCCACAAACAAATCTTTGTGGATTGGGGGTTGATTTCCAATTGTTGTTTTCAGATTCGTGTAAGATTTTCAGAATGAGATTAGTTTTTTTTTTCCATTATTTATGCAATGGTTTGTAATATGCATAATATTTGCGGCTTGCCTTTTGTTGCCAAGTTTTCTTTTGATATTTGTTTACTCTCTGTCTGATATTTTTACAAGCATTTTTTAGTGTTGATTTGTTTATATTTGTGCCCTTGGTGTGATTAATCACCAACAACATGCTATATTGGAATTGACACTTGAAATATCAGCTACAAAATTTTTAGGGCGTATAGTTGAAGTATGTGGGGAATCAAACCTAGAAATCTTTCAAGAGCAGCGGCCTGGTTGGGCCTAGGTGCAAACCTTGGGTACCTTTGATGGAATAGATAATTCCCACTCATCATTGCTTAGTTGAAGGGCAACTTGTTAAACCTCCAATTTCTAAATAGGAGTCTTAGTTAAAAAAAAGGACACCTAGAAATCTTGCTATTAACGAAATGACAAAAAGGAAGAGAAAAAAGCTATCTGCTTGAAAACGTAGTCAAGGGAATATCTACAACAGACATCTTGGGAGCAAGGGAAGTGAGAGGGCTCTATTGAATCATCTTCAACAAGAGTATCACCTTTCTTTGTTTGCAAAATTGAAGTTCTGTCACAACTTTCAACAAAATCAATGGTTAAAAGGTATAAGGAAGAAGCAAACAACATTGTGTGGAAGCGTTGCCCATCATTATAGGAAATTTGGTTCCAAAATGGGCTTCCTAAGGAAATTACAAAATAATAAGATGTGCATGCCACATCAAAGCCAACTATGCCACATCACACTGCATGTAAGCTATGCTAATCTAGAATTACAATTTGAAAATTAAAGATGATAATCAGAAGCTTATATTCTTTTGCACATACAACAAATGATAATTGATACCATATTAAATAATGCATTAACAATACTACTAATAATATAACATTATATAATAACTATACAATAATAATATAATAACTGCATAATAGTTTTTTACACATTGCCGAGCTCTTGCCCTCCAGCTTGGAGGTGAGAATGAGATTGCTAGTACCTTGTCAACCCCGATAAAAAATTACCTTGTGAAGAGCCCCAATCAACAATTGGTTCATGAAGAGCGAGCATGTCACAAAGTGGGATTTTTAACTTGGGTGGGAGGATAACAACTAATCCTCTCCTACACTTGAGCTAGACCTAATCAACCAAAAGAAAATGGTGTAACGAAGAACCCCACACTCTAATTGGTAAGCAAGGGCGAGATATTCTTTATTGATTAGGGCGAGATATTCTTTATTGATTAGAAAGAGCCTCAAATAACAATAAGCTCATGAAGAGTGAAACATGTCATAAGCGAGATTTGAAACGAAGTTGCGAGGGTAACAATTCTTCTTAACCACCTAAACTAAACTCAATTAACAATAATAATATATAATGCTATCAATATTGATAATAAATTTATTATCAATATATAATAAATATATTGTTAATATATAATAATAATATATTATTAATATATAATATATAATGCAAGTACAAATTATCATTAATATATAAAATAATGTAAATACAATGGTTTCAAACAAATACTATTTATTTCAAGAGTTCTTTGGAATTGAGAGAACTGTTGTAGGAGAGATCCTGTGCGTTGGAGGAAGAGGAGAGCCATTGTAGGAGAGATCTCGCGCATCGAGGAAGAGGAGAGTAGTTAGGTAAGGAACAAACCCAATGGCATGGTGTGATAGGGACTCACAAGGAAGCCATGGTGATTGAAGGCCACAACCAACTAGAAAATAAATGAGCCGTTGTGATCATTGGCCTTTTCGATGTGAGTTGCATGGTTGCCTTTGATGCCATTGCTATTACAGGAGATATTGCAAGGTATGTGAATTGACATAGTATGAGAGATTCGTCTCATACATTGCCTTGATTAGAAGGAATCAAACTTGAAAGAGGTTGATCCATAGATAATCTTCTCTATGAGTGGAAAGTTTATTCTAGATGCAATAAATCTTCGGATCATAGCCCTATTTAGGGATATATCTCATCAATTGATTCTAAACCTAAGTGGCCTATGGTTTGTTCTGCTAATGGAAGCCTAGATTTTCATTCTTGGCCCTAGCTGGTTAAATATGTGCAGAAAAAAGAGCCCATGGAGATTGTCTTGTTGTAAGAACAAATTTTGCATTTTGACTTTGATATTACAGTGGAGGAGGCTATTGTTAGTTTCTGTAGCATCAGATGTGTTCTAGCGACAAAATTTGGTGGAGAGGCTAGAATACATGTATTCTCCAAAACCCAGAAATCGTTTCTAGAAATTTGACCTAGAGATGACTTAATTAAAACAATTAATCATTTTTTAATGTTTCATAAGTCTAAACTTAGGAAATATGATTAATTAAAGGGTATTAATTAAGTCATGGTGAGAATCTTCTAAAGAAGACATGGATGAGTTCTAGTTAATCTTAGCCATCGACTATGTTTTAATCTTGGCCGTTGATGTCTCAACGAGAGACTATAAGAAGAAATTTGATGGGGGTTGGAGAACACACTTGAGCCACCAACAGTTCGAATTTACTGGCAGATAGAACTCCAGAGTAGCAACGTTGAGTTGCCGGAGAGAGAGCTAGTGAGAGAGGGGCAGGGATAGTAAGGTTGGAGGAAGATTTCACTGTTCTGGTGAGTGCATTGCAGAGAGGCAGCGCAATGCTTCAGAGGGGAATCTGTATTTTGCTGGGGAGAAGTAGTGATTTAGTGCCAGAAGTGGGAGTGGGAGCCTGGAGGCCAGGAGAGTCCATCTTCCGGACAACAACTGACTAGCTAGCAAGAGACGCAATTACAAGTTGTGGGACCCAGTACTGCATAGTTTGACGCAGGGACTGTGCAGAGGCAACAAAGAGCAACTCATCTTGAGCTAAGGATAGCGTCAGATCGCCAATGGGAGTGAGATTTTTCTCACTAGACTTATTGTCAGTCATTTTTTTGTATGAAATCATGGATTGCTAGATTTGAGCATCCATAGTTTTGTACTCTGATTTACTACTGCATAATAATAAAACCCTCAGCTCCTGCACTTGTTTTCCCAAGTTGGGTTTTTCCGCGGACATTGGTCCAAAAATAATTGTGTATTTGTGTGTGTGTGCATCTATTCTTCTAGTATTATTTTTCTTCCGCAATATTTTATTTGTGAACGCTGCAGTGTATTAGTTTTGATATTTACCGTAAAATATAGTAAATAATTTGTTTAGTTCATTTAACAAATAGAAGAAACTTAATCAGTTGCTGCAGTAGGATTTTGGGTTTTAGAAATTTCACATGGTATAGGAGCACAGATGATCAGCTGGAGAGCTTAGTAGCAGAAGAGAAGAGGAATTTCGAATCTTTGCGTAGGCAACAGATCGAAACCCTAAGAGGCAATGCAGTTCCTTTCGCCAGGAGGGTTGAGCTTTTGAGGAAAGGTCTATTTCTCTAAGAGAATTGACAGAGAAATTAGATTTTCCAGATCAAAGAGTACTAGAGGTAGAGGAGCAACAATATTTTCCTTGCAAAGCAGATCTTCAGCTAAGACGCAGTTATTTTGTAGCAGTTTGCTAGTGCAAAATAACGTCAGGAGGAAGGAAGAGCACACACTGAGGGAATTCTTTTCTCAGGGAACTTCTAGTCTAGTGTTCGATTTTTTCCTAGCAAAGCAACAGTAGTTGTGATAGATTTGCCCAGTCCAACAGGGAGTGCATAGAGCCAATGAGCAGTTGCATAAAGGAGAAGAGGAATTCGACTTTTTGCAGAGATGGCATCAGCAGGGCTGAGAGATCAAGATCGTTTGGACGAAGCCTCCAACTATGCGATCTGGAAGGCAAGAATTTCCTGTCTTATAGATGAATACGATCTCAAAGCCTACAAGAAGGAGACGAAAAAAGCAAAAAGGCTGATTCTCAATGGGTTTCGAGATCACGTGGTATCTCACATAGCTGGCAAAGATACTGCCCGACAGATGTGGGCGACTCGTGTTACACTATACGAGGGATCTTTTGAGCAACGAAAGATATATCTTGAGGAGAAGCTGAGATGTACAAGGATGCAGAAAGGGGAGCACATAGACCCCTTCCTCACTAGGTTTCAGGATGCCTGAGACCAGCTGTCTGTAGTGGGGTCAACGCCCCAACCTACAGAATTGGTGTGGTTAGCTCTCAACAACGTTTTCGAAGATTGGCAGGTCTTTGTCCAGAGTATTTTGGGCAGAGACATTGCCAGAGTGGGATTGAATGTGGGCTGATCTATAGCAGGAGGAGATGAGGCGAGATTTGGTGAAGAGCACCATCAGTGGCACCAGTAGCAACAGTGGGACGAAACAAGTAAGGAAGAGGAAAATGTGGCCCTCACATCAAAGGGGCAGCAAGAGTAGTGCAGGAGGAAGAAGGACATCTCCAAGTTCAAATGCTTTAGATGTGGTGAGCTTGGCCACTACAACACTCAATGTCCTCTCAGAAAGAAGGACGAGGAGAAGTAGGATTAGCAGGTTGCATCTGCAGAGACCGACAGGTTGTCATCCAGATTGGAGGAAGAGTTTGCCATGATCATCGATATACCTCCAGGAATGAGGTGGGGTGATTTGGTTTTGTAGCCCCAGAGAGCTACAAGATGGGCAGGATTCATGAGGAAGTCCACCTCATGGATCAATACCTTGCTACGGGAGCCCATAACATGCAGTAGTAGGATGGCTTAGTGGCAGATGGTGCAGTCAAATGCCAGAGTGACAAATGCAGTGGCTAGTAGCGGTTAGATACTGGGAAACGCAGTGCAGTTGGGACAGAGCAGAGTCAACAGTAGCGCAAAGGATTCAGTGATAGTGCATAGTCTAGCCGCAGTGAGGACTCAAGTGACAGATGCATCATACTGATCACATTTGATTCAGTATTTTGGATGCTTTTCGGTCGCAGTTGTTGCAGTTGTAGCAACAATAGATGGAGGGGGAGTTGCAGTTGTTGCAGTTGTAGCAGCAATAGATGGAGGGGGAGTTGTAGTGCAGATGCAGTGTTGGCAACAGTTCAGCAGGGCTAGCAGCAACGCAGATGCAGAGTATATTAGAGTTGCGTAGTGGTTGGTTGGTAGCGGCAACCAGACATCAACAACGTGACAGGAGGTGGTGCAGAGATATGGTGTTGCTTTAGTGGGTTGCAGCGCTAGAACACATTCCTTGCTAAGAGGGAGTGTTAGTTTTTGTAGCATTAGATGTGTTCTAGCGACGAAATTTGGTGGAGAGGCTAAAATACATGTATTCTCCAAAACCCATAAATATGATTATTTAAAGGGTATTAATTAAGTCATGGTGAGAATCTTCTAAAAGAAGACATGGATCGAGTTCTAGTTAATCTTAGCCATCAATTATGTTTTAATCTTGGCCGTTGATGTCTCAACAAGAGACTATAAGAAGAAATTCGATGGGGGTTGGAGAACACACTTGAGCCACCAGTTTGAATTTATTGGCAGATCGAACTCCAGAGTAGCAGTGTTGAGTTGTCGGAGAGAGAGCTAGTGAGCTCGAAGCAATGAGAGAGGGGCAGGGATAGTAAGGTCGGAGGAAGATTTTCTTGTTTTGGTGAGTGCATTGCAGAGAGGCAGCGCATGCTTCAGAGGGGAATCCGTATTTTGCTGGGAAGAAGTAGTGATTTAGTGCCAGAAGTCGGAGTGGGAGCTTGGAGGCTAGGAGAGTCCATCTTCTAGACAATATCTGACCAGATAGCAAGAGAAACGTAGTTCCAAGTTGTGGGACACAGTACTGCGTAGGCTGACACAGGGACTGTGCAGAGGCAGCAAAGAGCAACTCATCTTGAGCTAAGGTTAGTGTCAGATAGCCAGTGGAGGTGAGATTTTTCTCACTAGACTTATTGTTAGTCATTTCTCTGTATGGATTGCTAGATTTGAGCATGCATAGTTTTGTACTCAGATTTACTACTGCATAATAGTAAAACCCTTAGCTGCTGCAACGATTTTCCTGAGTTGGGTTTTTCCGGGGACATTGGTCCAAAAATAACTGTGTATTTGTGCATGTGTGCATCTATTCTTCCAATATTATTGTTCTTTTGCAGTATTTTATTTGTGAACGTTGCAGTGTATTAGTTTCGATATTTACTGTAGAATATAGTAAATAATTTGTTCAGTTCATTTAACGAATAGAAGAAACTTAATCAATTGCTGCAGTAGGATTCTGGGTTTCAGAAATTTCACAGTTATCCCAAAGGTAGTGGAGAGCCTTGTGAAGAGGTCGTGGACTACTTTATTGATTGTGGTCCTTCTAAAACATATGTAGATTGCCTACCTATTTTGAGAACTTCTTGTAGCCAAAGGTATTGAGGTGCTTGCCAAGTGTTCAACAACCTTTGTCTTCATTTGAGACTATGAAAGTGCTTGCAGATCCAAGAGTGGAACCTAATCCTTTTTGATGGGGTTGATTGAATCTAACTCTAGCGTTGTATAATAGAATCAACTAGAGCCAAAAGAGGAATTTAACTTTTTCATGAATTGTATTAAGGATTATGAATTGGGTTGTTAAAATTTGGAGCATAGGGAAGTTATCTTGTGTTTTTTGCAATGCATGCCAAATGAAGTTGCCATCAACAAATGGGTTATTTTGAATTTGGGAAAATAAAAGAATCTTTCTACACCATCATTAAGGTTTGGGATCCAAGTATCTTTGTTTGCTTTTTAATTTTCATGTTGTTTCTTGCCATGTATTTCAATATGGCACATGGAAAATTGCTTGCTAATTGGCTTACGTGTAGCCATGGAGGTCTGATTTTAACCTTAATGATATCTCTTAGGGCACTTCTTTGTAGATTGACTTTCCCGGGGTTCACGTTAGTCATTGACCTTTTGTGGACTTGTTTACCTAGTGGTTTGGTAAAGTCTTAATCCTTGATATCCATTCTAACTCCTTTAGAACTAGTGAAAGATGACCTAAATCATATGCTACCACCATTGTAGTCTACTAGCAAAAAGTCCATTATTTGAACCTCCCCAATCCTTGCTTTGCATGCCATGCTCAAAACCTTCTTATCCACGATTGCCCTCATTGTAAACCTAGGACTAAGCAACCCAAGGAACCTTCAGTGCCAAAGGTTGAGCCCCCCTTTATCCTTGCCATTTCATTTGTTCCTCATTCATGTCCTTGAGAAGAGGTACAATCCCCTAAGCTCCCCATATCTCGTTCAATACAAACTCAAACAATCTAAGCCTTCATCCTATACCTTTGCAGTAGTCTATTCTTGGCTCTTAAAACCCAAGCCTATGGAGACTAATGGAGGAGGAATGATGTACAAGATTAAGAAGAAAGAGGTTAACTCCCTTCTTGGGCATATCAATGGTTTAAAGTTCCCGAGCCAAAGTTATAACCAAAATCCTATAAAGAGGTGGCCAAGGCCTTTCCTAAGGGATGCCCCTTGGGGTTGGTTGGCTTTATGTCTAGAAACAATTTCAGTAGCTTGAGCGTGGGGTTAGTCCGTGAATTAAGTCATCTTTTGTGTCTTGGAATGTTAGAGGAATGACAATCCCTAGTAGGATGATGTTCATTCGAGATATGCTATGGAAAACCAAGCCTAATGTGGTTTTCCTTCAAGAAGTGAAGTCAGTCAGTTTTGAATTTTAGCGCTGTATGAGTCTTTGTTATAGAGCCCTTACTAGGTTTTAGAACATTCTCAAAGTAGTGGTGGGGTTGTAGTGGTTGGGTTGTTTTAGCTCTTTCCTTGTGATTATAGAGCTATGTGGTTGTGTATAATCTTAATTCATTGCATAGATGCCTGTGGGTCATTGTGTGGATGTAAGATAGGCTTGTTGGCTTTTGCTCTGTTTATGCTTCAAATGCTAGTTCTAACATGTGCTGTCTTTGGGATTGGATGGCTCTTCCCTCCCCACTGTAGAATATATTATCAAAGGAGATTTTAATATTGTTAAGTGGTTTTGGGATAAGGATGGTGGTTCTGGTAGTGTTATCTTTGATATGGCGAAGCGTGCTTGGTCTTGTTGCAAGGTTGCTTTACAAATGTTTGATCCTAATTGGAGGTGGAAGGATTTAGATCACAAAGGATGGTTTTTGTGTTGTAACTTCTAAGAAGGTAGAGACATGGTGCGGTTGTGATTGAATTGTTTTTATGGGTCCTAGGTAGGTGTGGCTTTCTCCCATAAGCTTCACCCTATGGATGTATTGATGGACATGATTGGTTCTTATCACCTACTCATTCAGATGACGATTTCCTCTAGGGACTAGGATGACTCAACTCCTTCATTCCTTTCCAAACTAAATGTTTGTCATTTGGAGTCTTTGGATTTTCGAGCTTTAGTTCATTGGATTTGGAGCTTCTCCCCTCGGCCTCAAGGGGTTATGAAGTGGATGATTTTATGGGATGTAGTGCTTTGTAGGATGGTTAAATTTATGTAGGGATGGGGTTAATTGATTGCTCACAAATGGAAGAGGAAGTTGAAAAATGCTTGTAGGTAGCTAAAAGAGGCCTATAATTTTTGGCATGAGGATTTGCATAATTCCATGCTTTAGGCAGATGCAACAAAATGGGAGATGATAGTTTGAAAAGATGAGGATTATATTGCTAGAAGAGCTATAGTCCAAGCTAGGTTGCATTGGATTGACGAAAAGGATGTTGGATCCAAGTTCTTTTATTTTTTAAAGCCCAGAGTCTTTGTTGATTGGAATTTGGTACACCACTGAGAAGATGGATTTTTGGAGGAGGGCACCTCCTAGATTAGGGAGTTTTGTTCACATTTTCATCTTGCCTTTTTTTACCTATTAGCTATCAAACTTTATTGTGGTAGCTGGGTTAGATTGTTATCGAGTAATATCTAGAAAGCTTAGTGTGGTTAACTGAGACTAGTTGGATTCTATGCTTTCCAAGAATGAACTCTTTACAACCATGTCTTTTATGAAGAATGGTAAGTCCTTTGTCATAGATGGGTTACCTTGCAATTTTTTCAAGTAAAGTGGGATAAGGTTTGAGTTGATCTTTGTTGCATGGCCAATGAGGTATTTCCTTCTAGACATTTGATAGCCTCTATTAACCAAGGGGTCTTTAAGTTGATTCCATAAATTGCTTCTTGTGGTTCCATTGGAGTTGGGAGGACCATTAACCTCCTTCACATTTCCTATGAAGTTTTGCCTAAGGCTCTTGCACTTCATATGTGTAGAGGCGCTCTTACATTGTTCAAGTGGAGCAGGCTAGTTTTGTGCAGGGCAGATTTATTCTTGACATTGTTATTTTGACATGGGAGATCATGGATTGGGCTTAGGGGATTAGGTAGTTTCTTGAGATTGATTTTGATAGAGCTTGTGACAGGGTTGAGTAGTCTTTTTTCATCGGTATGCTCCGATGCCTTGATTTTTGCTAACTATGTGTTGATGTTAACATTTTCTTCACTTAAATATTTTGGGTGGAGATTTGCTCACATCCCATTGTGGAAATTTCTAAGTCTGACACATCAGAAATCGCTACTACATTATCTGGTTTATTATCTCCTACTTGTTCTTTCCATTAACAAGTTATTTATAAATATAAATACCGAAATAAACACAAATGCAACTTTCACACATATATAGATCAACAACTGAAATAAACTGAGACAAACACACAAGGGACATCGTTATTTTTGGACAATTGTCCCCGGAAAAACCCAATGCAGGAAAATTGGTGCAACAGATATGAAGGTTTTATTATTATGCAGTTTTTGAATACAAATAAGGTGCCAAAAATGGCTCACCCTTTCAGAGAATATCCTTGGTAGAAGTACCTCTCCTCGGAGATAGATATTTTAGTTGATCAACAACCGCCCACAACAACTTAGATAGTTCCTTTGCTGGACAACGAAAGTTGCTCCAAGCTTCCTTTCGAAACTGCGTCACCCTCCAGGGACTGCATTACCCTCTACAACTCTGCGTCTGCCTCTTAGCTCCTAGTGTGCCCCACAAAAATTCCTTAGTGTTGCCTCTTCAGCCCAGCGTCAGCTCTGCAACTCTTTGCGTTGCCTGCGTCAGCCTCTGCTACCCCCGCGTCAGCCTCTTGGCCTTCTGCGTCCCCTGCGCTGGCCTCCTTAGCCTCTGCGTCAGTCTTGGCTGCCTTTGTGTTAGCCTTCCAAGGCTCTGCGCTGTCTCTCTGGCACTTTCTCTGCCTCTTTGATATGTATTCTCGGCCTTCTGCGGCACTGCCCTCGTTGCAACAAATCAGTAACTCGATTTCTTAGCAAACCTTCCCCCAGAAAATCGAATTGATTGATCAGTTTGGTGTGTCTCCAACTGACCCTCAAGCCTCCTCTTATACTTTTCTTGTTGACAATTCAACGGCCAAGATTAAGTCCCTGATCAACGGCTAAGATTAGATTTGGCAAATCGAATTGACTGATCAATTTGGTGTGTCTCCAATTGACCCTCAAGCCTCCTCTTATACTTTTTTTGTTGACAATTCAACGGCCAAGATTAAGTCCTTGATCAACGGCTAAGATTAGATTTGGCTTGATCCTCGTTATTTAGAACTTTCTCACCCATATTATATTAATACACATTAATATTTTAATTTTCCTCAGTTTAGACTTAGGGTCTCATTAAAAATATTAATTATTTTAATATCCCTCCATCTGGGTGGAATTTCCCCAAACGATTTATGGGTTTTGGAGATCTCATGTGCCTTAGCCTCTCCACCAATTTTTATGGCTAGAGCATATCTGATGCTACCAAAAATCAACACTCTCTCTTAGCGAGGAATGTGCTCTAATAATGCTTCACCATTGAAACATCACAATCATCTTCCACATCGGTACTTGTGTTGATGCTTGGTCTGCTGCCTCATATCCCCTGCACTGTTGCTCCCTTTACTGCTGCCCATGACACTGCCACTGCTACATCTGTATTGCAGCTCCCTCTCAACATGCTGCCCATGCCGCCCTTAGCACTGCCACTGCTAACTGCTGCACTCCAACTCAGTTACCGAGAAGTAAGTAACTGTCTTCTCCCAAACACTGACATCTTGGTCAGTCTGGAAGCCTCGTGATGCTGACGCTGCCTCTGCTGCTATCCTGTACTCCCTCTGTTGCCACTGCACTGCTGCATACACTTCTACGCCTCTTGCACTGTGCAACATCTACTGCGCTGCCTCATATTTCTACACCCAAGCACTCCCTTGCTGCTCCACTACAGTTTGCTTCACCCGACCCCTGTCATCTTGCTACTGTCGTTAAGGGCTCCTGTAGCCGGATATGATCCAAGAGTTTGGGCACCTCAAGGATCTTGCCCCTAGTATGTAGTCCTCCTGACCACAACTTGATGTCTCCCCACCTCTTCTCTAGAGGTGCATGAGCACTCAGCACAATCGTCATCAGTCTCGACCTCTTTCTTCGCCTTAGCCAGAGTTGTCTTTGAATCAGAAGCCTCTTCCTTGTTTTTCTTCCTGGGACACTGGGATGCATAATGTCCCAGCTCCCCACAATGGAAGCACTTAACCCTGGAGATGTCCTTCTTCTTCCTCTTCCCTTGTTGTCCCGCAGATGCTAGAGCCGCATCCTCCTCCTCCTCTTTCTTGATTCGACCTCCCTTGCCACTATTGCTTGCCTTGGTCATCCTCTTGATCTCCTTTTGGCGAAGAGCTGCCTACATCTCCTCCCAACTGGGAAGAGTAGCCCTGCCCAAAATACTTTGGACAAATGTCTCCCACTCCTTGGAGACTGCATTTAGGGCAGTCTTGACCATAAATTTTGGATCCGGTGTAGACCCCACAGAAGTAAGTTGGTCATGAATCTCTTGCAACCTGAGAAGGAATGGATCTATCTGCTCTCTCTTCTGCATCTGATATGACTGCATCAGATTCTCCAATAACATCTTCTGCTGCATTGAAGAACCCTGGTATAAGGTGGTCAGGGTGTTCCACATCTCCTTTGGTGTGTTCTTCTCAGCAATATGTGGTATGACATGATCTTTGACCCCATCTAGGATCATGCACTTCACCCTCGCCATTGCATCCTCATACTTCTCATTCTCTGGGTCAACTGGGATAGCCACTACTTTCAAGGCAAAGTCCTTGATGCGATGTCAATCCAGGACTGCCAGGATCTTGGCCTTCCAGATGACAAAGTTGGAAGCCCGGTCCAACCAATCTTGATCCCTTAGTCCATTCATTGCCATTTCAACTTCTCTTTTGGACTCCCTTTGAATCTTAACTTCCCTCCTGGAAATCTCCCTCTAAGTCCTGATTTCTCTCCTGGAAAACCTCTGCCTAGTTGTTGAACCGCTCCTCTCCAATCCTCCTTGCAATTGCAACTCGGATCTGGATTCCTTGGCTAGAAATCCATCGAGGTAGTGACTCCCTCTACCTTGGTCCCGCCTCCTTAGACATTGTTCTGCTTCAACAGAACCAACGTCTCACCAGCTCCTCAAATCACAATCTACCCACAGCTCCCCAAGCCCTGGCAATTGAAGAAATTGAGCCTTTTAGGCTTTGCGTGTTGATTTGGGGTAGCATCGTATGTGCTCTAGCCATGAAAATTGGTGGAGAGGCTAAAGCACATGAGATCTCCAAGACCCAGAAAGGGTTTGGGCAGATTCTAACCGGTTTGGGAGATATTAAAATAATTAATATTTTTAATGGTGTTCCTAAGTCTAAACTTACGAAAAATAAAATATTAATGGTTATTAATATAAAAATGGGTTAGAATGTTCTAAAGGATAAGGATCAAGCCAAATCTAATAGCCGTTGATTAGAGATTTAATCTCGGCCGTTGAAGGACCAACGAGAAAAGTATAAGAGGAGGCTTGACGGTCAGTTGGAGAATACATCAGAGTGATCAGTCATTCATTTTGCTAGAGTGGGGGTTGCTAAGCAAAGTTGAATCAGTGGTCAGCACCGAGGGGTAGTGAGTACGAGACAGAGAGGTAGAGATAGTACTGAGAGACCAGCGCAGAAGTAGAGAGAGCGAGAGCAACAACCAGTTTAGGCCACGCAGAGCCCAACAGAGACAACACAGAGCAGAGAGACTGCGTCATCCAAGCAGAGGCTGCTGAAGTGACGCAGAGGGTCCCAGAGGCTATGTAGTGCCTCAGAGGGCTGATGCAGAGGCCAGAGGGGCCAACACTGAGCTTCAGAGTCCCAAGAGAGGGTTTCTTGGGACAAGTTTTCTGAATACCTGTTTCCGAATATAGAGGTATTGTTGCCGTATATATATATTATTATATATATATATTATATTTTTTTTTTTTCTTTTTTTCAGGTGAGCCGGTTAGGCACCCAGTTGTACTCAAGGAAATACTGCATAATAATAGACCCTTAGAATAGCTGCATCGGTTTTTTTGCATTGGGTTTTTCCGGGGACATTTGTCCAAAAATAATGGTGTCACTTGTGTGTTTGTTTTCTTTCAGCTGTTGATCTGTAGATGTTGTGACTGTATTGTGTTTATTTCGGTATTTAAATGTATCAAATAACTTGTTCGAATTTAAACAAGTAGAAGAAATAAACCAACAGAATACTGATTAATTTTCTGATGGATAGACTTAGAAAATTCAACATGGTATCAGAGGGTGGTTGCAGATCATAGGAGAGCTGAAGGCATCGGTTAAGCAGAGCATTTGCAGTAGAATCAACTGTCCCAAGTGATAGTCGCTGATCCTTGCAGAAGCGACAAAGGAAGGGTTGACACAGAGGGACTATGTCATCAGTCCAGGCTAGAGAGAGGCCAGTGCAGAGGCTGAGGAGGGTAAAAACAGGCTCACACAGAGCCACACAGAGGCCAGGAGGGTTGATGCAGTTGGCTGAGGGAGCTGTTTTGCCGGTGTCGGGATTGTGCAGAACCTAGAGGCTCAGTCCTTCAGTCGCTGGGGCGAAGGAAGCTGTGGGTAGTTTGCAGGGGTGAAGTTGGTGGGGTATTGTGGTTAGAACAATACCTAACAATGCAAGACCAAGGTAGAGGGAGTTGTTGCCGAGGCAGATTTCTAGCCAAGGAATCCAGATCAGTGTTGCAGTTGCACAGACGATTGGAGAGGGGCAACTTGATGGTTGGTAGAAGGATTTCCAGGAGGGAAATCGAGACTCAGAGGGTGCCCAGAAGAGAACTTCTAGATGGGAAGTAGAGAGACTCGGAGGAGTCGATAGAGAAGAGTAGAGAGATGGCTGTGAATGGGCTGAGGGATCAGGATAGGCTGGACGGAGCATCCAACTTTCTGGTCTGGAAGGCCAAGATTCTATCCATTCTAGACAGACATTGCATCAAGGGCTTCTCCTTGAGAGTAATGGCTATCCCAGTTGACTCGGTAGCTAATGAGAGGTACGAGGAGGCAATGGCCAAGGCAAAATGCATCATCCTTGATGGGGTCAAGGATCATGTGGTCCAACATATTGCCAAGAAGGAAACGACAAAGGAGATGTGGGACACCTTGAAGATGTTGTACCTACATACTTCCATGCAGAGGAAGATGCTCCATGAGAATCAGCTAAGGTCATCCTAGATGCAGAAGGGAGAGCAGATAGATCACTTCCTCAGCAGGTTGCAGGAGATTCGGGACCAACTGACTTCCATACAGTCTCTGATGTGTGGGAGATATTTGCCCAGAGGGCAACAGTACAGGATGCAACAGTGCAGAGGATGTTGGGAGGAGAGACCTAGCATCAACACAGGTACCGGTGCTGTATAATCGGAGTGATGTTCAGTGAGGAGTATTACTAGAGCACAGTCCTCACTAAGAGGGAGTGTTGATTTGGGGTAGCATCAGATATGCTCAAGCCATGAAAATTGGTGGAGAGGCTAAAGCACATGAGATCTCCAAGACTCAGTAAGGGTTTGGGCAGATTCTAACCGGTTTGGGAGATTAAAATTATTAATATTTTTAATGGAGTTCCTAAGTCTAAACTTAGGAAAAATAAAATATTAATGGGTATTATTATAAAACTGGGTTAGAATGTTCCAAAGGATAAGGATCAAGCCAAATCTAATCGTAGCCATTGATTATAGATTTAAACTCGGCCATTGAAGGGCCAATGAGAAAAGTATAAGAGGAGGCTTGAGGGTCAGTTGGAGAATGCACCAAAGTGATCGGTCATTCATTTTGCTAGAGCAGGGTTGCTAAGCAAAGTTGAATCAGTGGTTAACAGCGAGAGGCAATGAGTATGAGACACAAAGGCAGAGAGAGCGAGAGCAACAGCCAATTCAGGCCATGCAGAGCCCATCAGAGAGCGTAGAGGCAGAGGGGTTGCGTCATCCATGCAGAGGCTGCTGGAGTGACGTAGAGGGTCCCAGAGGCTGCGCAGTGCCTCAGAGGGCTGACATAGAGGGTCCTAGGGCTGACACCGTCAGAAGGAGGCTGATGCAAAGGCTAAAAGGGCTAGCACTGAGCTTCAGAGTCACCGGAGAGGGTTTCGTGGGATAGGTTTTCTGAATACCTGTTTCCGAATATAGAGTTATTGCTGTCGTGTATTTTTTCTCTGTCGGGTGAGCCAGTTAGGCACCCAGTGGTACTCAAGGAAATACTGCATAATAATACACCCTCAGAATAGTTGCACTGGTTTTCCCACATTGGGTTATTTTGGGGACATTTGTCCAAAACTAATGGTGTCACTTGTGTGCTTGTTTTCTTTCAGCTGTTGATCTGTAGATATTGTGACTGTGTTGTGTTTATTTCGGTATTTAAATGTATTAAATAACTTGTTCGAATTTAAACAAGTAGAAGAAATAAACCATCAGAATACAGATTGATTTTCTAACGGATAGACTTAGAAAATTCAACACTGCGCAATCCTGACAAAAGGCCGAATCTGCCCCTTCGGCCAACTACGTCATTCCTACTTGGCTAAGCGGGATGACGTGGCTCTTCGTGAGCCTCCTCTGCCTCTGCGCTGGTCCTTTCTCTGGCTCGAAATGATGACGCATGCTCTGCGTCACTTCCTCTCTTGCTGCTTCTGCTCTGGAACAATGCTGTCTCTCGAGACAGCTACTTCTCGACCAACGCTGAAAGACAAATGATAAAGATATAAGTACTTGAAAATAAATAAGATGCTATAAACTAACATTCTAGCAAAATGCTAAGACAATGTGTACAATGATACAATAAGAATGGTAGATAATGGGGTGTCCTGGTGCTGCAAGAGAGAGAGAGAGAGAGAGAGAGGATGTCAAGGCACATTGGATTTGGTGCAAGAGAGCATTGAGATGTAGGCTTACTGTCAGAGTCACTTATCATTTTGAAAGCGCTGATGCAAATGTGGATGACATCCTTTAGGGAGTCACTAGTGTTGTGGGGACCTGATTGTATTATCCTAGAGAGGGCATAAAATCAAGGGAGCCCTGTTTGCCTACGTCCAATGTGGTGGGGAAAATCCCTTTGATAGAAACTTCATTTCTTTGGCTAAATCAAGGGGTAGTGTTGGAAAATATGGTAGCCATGGTCGATATTTTCATCTTGAAAAAGAAATGGAAATTTGAATTTTTAAATTGGCCTCCCAATTTATTAGGTTGGTTGGACGCCGGCGCGCGCCCCCCCCCCCCCCCCCCCCTCACACTTGAAGGCTATATAAAGGAGATCATTTCTCCTCATTTGGATACATCAACTGATCCAACGAAATTTTAGGAGGCCGAAATTTCAGGAGTAGGCCGAAATTCTAGGGAGGGCTAAAATTTCAGGGACTTTTTGACATGGTACTTGATTATGATTTTGGTTACTGGTTTGGCTATTATTTTGCTATTTGTTATTTATGATGTATTGATAAATATAGAAACTCTCTCTCTCTCATAAGGAAGAACTTTTACTGGGTTTTCCCCTTGTGGGTTTTGCCCTGGCTGTGTGCCTAATTTTATGTGTTTGTCTCTTGTCTCTTTGTTTCATGGTTACTTCACTATTTCATGTTTATTAGTTGATGTTTTTCTTCTGTATAACTGCCTAAATGATATTAAATTTAATGCTATGTGAAACTAATGTTTAATTGATCATTGAAGTAGTTACCATGTGAAGAAAAACTTTATTCTAGCAGGTGACCTAGAAGTTCATGGTATTAGAGTGAGGTCTAAGAGCAGGCTTGAAGTACTTGTGACCTAAAGATTGAAGTTCTGGGCATACGAAATCTAGTAGATCGAAGAGCTGAACTTTTGTTCAACATATCCGAATCTATGAATAAATATGACAATAATCCGAACTATCTGTTCTCCATGATCTGAATCTTATTTGTGAAATGCGAGCTAAAGGAAGGCAATGGCATCCAATCTATGCTCTGAGGCATCCGAAGATCTATATGAAGCTTACTATGGTATCTTTCCTCTGAGATTATCTGAGCTTCATTTTTCTCTAAATTTCGGACTGAGGTATGTGGCATCTCTAAGAATAATTTCAAGCTACTGTTTTATAATTTGTCCGAGATTTCTCTCTATAAGAATGCGTCTTCATGAAACAAGCATCCTATAGATTCTATATCTCTGTGTTGTGATAATTGACTATCTTTGGAGGCTCGAGTAGCTCCTAAGATATGGTGAAGGGTTGCTATAGAACGGCATTAGGGCCACCACATGCCTATAATGTGACCAAAGTTTGATTGTAGACTGAAGTATAATATGAAGGATTATATTGTTTACTAATACATAATTCGTGATCTACAAAAAGATTTGCATGATATGATAAAGCTTAAAAATCATATGGATGATGCAACTCTTATCTAAATTCAAAGCATAAAGAAAAATGGCTGTCGTGGGCAAAACCTGAAGTCATATCCTTGTTTGAATTAGGGTGATTGTATATTTGATCATGCGACTTTGGACATTAGGCCGAGACCTAGACAATTTTGAATATTCAAGGTTTGTATTAGAAACAAGTTCCCTAAATCAAATGGTTGTATAAAGGATCGAGACTCCTGAAATATTTTTTCTCATAAAGAATTCAAGATCCTATTATGTGACAGCCTGTGCAAGACTTAAAGTTTCATATTATGTGACAATATGTGAACTCTGTATCACCATGAATGTGAGAAACGTCGCTCCTTGTTGTATATTCAAAGATTTAATGTTTACTATGTTGAAATTTCCTAGTCTATCCATTAGAAATTTAATCTGTATTCTTCTGGTTTATTTCTTCTACTTGTTAATTACGAACAAGTTATTTAAAACATATAAATAATGAAATAAACACCATATAGTCTTAACCATCTATATATCAACAGCTGAAGGAAAACAAACACACAAGTGACACCGTTATTTTGGACAACTCGACCCCAGAAAAACCCAATGCAGGGAAACCAGTGCAACAATTTTGAGGGTTTATTATCATGCATTATATCCTTGAGTACAATTGGGTGCCGAACTGGCTCACCCGATAGAGAAAAATAACCAATAGTAATACATCTCTATTCAGAAGCAGGTATTAAGAAAACCTGCCCCACGAAACCCTCTCCAACAACACTGAAGCACTGCGTCAGCCCTCTTGGCCTTCGCGTCAACCTCAGAACCCTCTGCATTAGCCGTCTGAGGCACTACGCAGCCTTTGGGACCCTCTGCGTCACTCCTGTTGCCTTCTGCGTGGATGACGCATGTCCTCTGGCCTTTGCGCTATCTCTGCTGGGCTCTGTGTGGCCTGCTCTGGCTTCTGTATCTGCCTCTCTGCTTCTGTGCTGGTCTCTTAGCACTATCTCTGCCTCTCTGTCCAGTACTCACTGGCTCTCGCTGTTGATCACTGATTCGACTTTACTTAGCAACCCTGCTCTAGTAAATCGAATGACTGATCACTCTGGTGTATATTCGAACTGACCCTCAAGCCTCCTCTTATACTTTTCTTGTTGGTCCTTCAACGACTGAGATTACATCTCTAATCACGACTAAGATTAGATTTGGCTTGATCCATGACTTTTGGAACCTTCTAACCCAGTTTTATATTAATAGCCATTAATATTTTATTTTTCCAAAGTTAAGATTTCAGAACTCCATTAAAAATATTAATTATTTTAATATCTCCCAAAACGGTTAGAATTTGCCCAAACTATTTCTGGGTCGTGGAGATCTCATGTGCTTTAGCCTCTCCACAAATTTTCATGGCTAGAGCACATCCAATGGTACCCGAAATCAACACTCCCTCTTAGCGAGGATTGTGCTCTAGTAATACTCCTCACTAAGCATCACACTAATTATCTGGCACCAGTACCTGTGCTGATGCTAGGCCTTCCTGCCCAACATCCTCTACACCACTGCATCTTGTACTGTTGCCCATGGCCCTGCCACGGCCACTGCTGCATCCATACGATAGCTCCCTCTGCATCCGTGCTGTTGCTAGTCCATCCTTTGAACACTGCATCTGCACTGCATCCCCCTCTCATCATGCTGCATCGTGCTACTGCCAACTGCTACTACACTGCAACTCAGTTACTGAGAAGTAAGTAATTGATCCACCCAACTTCTGACATCCTTGTCAGGCTAGAAACACTCCCAATCCTGAAGCTCTCTCTGCTGCTAACAAGTGCTCCCTTTACTGCCTCTGTGCTACTGCAACAACTCCCTGCATCTCGCACCGCTGCAAACCTCTCTGTGCCATCCTGCACTGTTGCAACGTCCTCTGTGCCTCTCGCATTGCTGCAGCCTGCTAGCTCTGTGCTGCCCAATACTCCTGCACTGTAGCACTCTCTACGACTTCATCTGCATCCGTTTCTGTCGACATCCGCAAGTCCTGCTACTCTCTCTTCGGGGCTCCCATAGCAAGGATCTGATCCATGAGTTTGGGTACCTCAAGAATCCTGCCCCTCATTGCCTGTAGTCTTCCTGACTATAGCTCGATGTCTCCCCACCTCTTCTCTAGAGTTACATGAGCACTCACGACACAATTGTCATCCTCCTCTACCTCCTTTTCCGCCTTCGCTAGCGTTGCCTTAGAGTCAGACACCTCTCCCTTACTCTTCTTCTTCGGACACTGGTTGGCATAATGACCTAATTCCCCACAGTTGAAGCATTTGACCTTGGAGAGGTCCTTTTTCTTCCTCTTCTCCTGCTTTCCCACAGATGCCAGAGTTGCATCCTCTTCCTCTTCCTTCTTGATCCAGACTCCTTTGCTGCTACTTCCCGTCTTGCTTAGCTGTTTGATCTCTTCTTGACGAAGAGCCATCGACAATTCTTCCCAATTTGGAAGATCTGCCTTGCCCAGAATGCTCTGGACAAATGTCTCCCACTCCTCGGAGACTACGTTTAGAGCGGTCCTCACCAACATCTCCTCATCCGATGTGGCCCTATGGAAGTCAGTTGGTCCCAAATCTCTTTCAACCGACCGAGGAAATTAACTATCTACTCCCCCTTCTACATCTGGTATGACCGTAGCTGATTCTCAAGTAACATCTTCCTCTGCATGGGAGTATGCTGGTACAACTTCTTCAAGGCGTCCCACATTTCCTTTGTCGTCTCCTTCTCGATAATATGTTGGACCAGATGATGCATTTCGCCTTGGCCATTGACTCCTCGTACTTCTCATTATCAGCCGGGTCAACTGGCATCGCTACTCTTCTCAGGTGAAGGCCTTGATGCGATGTCTATCTAGAATGGACAAGATCCTGGCCTTCCAGACCACAAAGTTGGACGCCCCGTCCAGCCTGTCCTGATCCCTCAGCCTATTCATGGCCATCTCTCTGCTCTTCTCGTCGACTCCTCGGAGTCTCTCTACTTTCCTCTGGAAGTTCTCTCTTCAATTCCTGCTGAGTCTCTCTACTTCCTGCTTGGAATTTCTCTACTAGACTCCCTTTGAGTCTCGATTTCCCTCTTGGAATCCGCTTGCCAATCGTCAAGTCGTACCTCTCCGATCTTCTGTGCACCCGCAACTCTGATCCAGATTCCTTGGCTAGAAATCCTCTTCGGTAGCGACTCCCTCTACCTTGGTTTTGCCCTATTAGGTATTGTTTTGCCCACAGTACCCCACCAGCTTCACTGCCCGCAACTGCCCACAACTTCCTATTCCCCAACAACTAAAGGACTGAGCCTTTATGCTCTGCGCAATCCTAGCACTGGCAAAAATGCTTCCTCAGCCAACTGTGTCAACCCTCCTGGTCTCTGCGTGAGTCTTTTTCTGCCTTCCTCAGCCTCTGCGCTGGCCTCTCTTTGGTCCGGACTGATGACGCAATCCCTCTACGTCAACCCTTCTTTTGTCGCTTTCTCCAAGGATCAACTTCTGTCACTTGGGACAGCTAATTCTGCTGCAAATGCTCTACTTCAGCTGATGCCTTCAACTCTCCAGTGATCTGCAACCACCCTCTGATACCATGTTGAAATTTCTAAGTCTATTTGTTAGAAATTTAATCTGTATTCTTCTAGTTTATTTCTTCTACTTGTTAATTACAAACAAGTTATTTAAAACATATAAATAACGAAATAAACACAATGTAGTCTCAACCATCTACAAATCAATAACTGAAGGAAAACAAACACACAAGTGATATCGTTATTATGGAGTATATCCTTGAGTACAACTGGGTGCCAAATTGGCTCACTCGACAGAGAAAAATAATCGGCAGTAATACCTCTCTATTTGGAAGTAGGTATTCAGAAAACCTGTCCCACGAAACCCTCTCTAGCAACATTGAAGCACTGTGTTAGCCCTCCTGGCCTTTGCGTCAGCCCTCCGAGGCACTGCACAACCTCTGGGACCCTCTGCGTCACTCCTGTTGCCTTCTGTGTGGATGACGCAGACCCTCTGGCCTCTGTGCTGTCTCTGCTGGGCTCTATGTGGCCTGCTCTAGCTTTTGCTTCTGCCTGTTTGCCTCTGCACTAGTCTCTCAGCACTATCTCTGCTTCTCTATCTAGTACTCACTGCCCCTTGCAGCTGATCACTGATTCGACTTTACTTAGCAACCCCGCTCTAGTAAATCGAATGACTGATCACTCTGGTGTATCTTCCAACTAACCCTCAAGCCTCCTCTTATACTTTTTGTTTTGGTCCTTCAATGGCCGAGATCACATCTCTAATAAATGACTAAGATTAGATCTGGCTTGATCCATGACTTTTGGAACCTTCTAACCTAATTTTATATTAATACCCATTAACATTTTATTTTTCCTAAGTTTAGACTTAGGAACTCCATTAAAAATATTAATTATTTTAATATCTCCCAAATTGTTAGAATCCGCCCAAACCATTTCTGGGTCTTGGAGATCTCATGTGCTTTAGCTTCTCCACCAATTTTCATGGCTAGAGCACATCCGATGCTAGCCCAAATCAACATACTATACTAAAAAGTTGACCTCGCTACAGTAAGGACAATATTGTGTCTATTGGAAGATCACCTTACATGCAAACCATGTGAACCAAATAAATTGGCTAGTAGTTCAAAGGAATCTCTGTAGTCCAATGGCTAAAAGTTTGAAATGTATCTAATAGATGAAGATGTATCACATCTGTTGAAGGCTCGCTCTTGATCACTATGGCTCGCATTTCCTTAAGTGGCTCATATTTCTCTATAGACTTGTTGTGGCTTGTATTCCATAATCAATAACTCGAGGTGGTTCATATTGCATATGCTATGTGGATCGCATCTGTTTTCTTGGGCTCACATTAGTAACATTGCAAGTTACTTGCCTCTAGGTTTTTATGACATTGCTCTCCTCAGTGGCTTTGTTATCTCTGTAGTGGCATAGCCTTACCTTGTGGTGGCATTGATATGACATCATATTGCTTTGAATCAAATTATAGTGACTCGCTATTATTATTTGTGGTTTGCTTGAATCTCTGTGAGATGCAAATGTATTCCTGTAGCTCGTTACTAATCTATAGTGGCTCGCTCATACTCTACATTGACTTTGTATATCTTGTAGATGCAAGACAATCTCTAGAATGTATGAGGTCCATAATCCCTGTGACCTGTGACTATAATCGTTGTGAAGCAATGAGTTCATTCATGCAGAGAAGAATTAATACATAATGATACATGGTGTCTGTATCCTCGTTTTTATGGCAGAGTAACCTTGATTTGACATATACAATAACCTTGATGGCTATAAGATATCTCTATCCATAGCAAAAAAATTGATGTATCTTTGTAAAGAAGTTGTGCCTTATATATAAGTATCTAAGGAAGAATAAGCCGGCATAATGCCTATGAAAATGCTTCAATCATTTCTTGCCGTGAATTTTGCAAAACAATAGCCATGAAAAGGTGTGACTGTGAACAAAAGAAGTCTTAGTCCTGGATGATCAAATGTATTACTATATCTCTGCTACTTGAGAAGAAGAGTTTCTCAGGTTGTAAAATCCTATCATGGCTAAAAGGACTGAAGAAGGAAGCCTACGACTCATGAAATCTAGGTTCATTTGTTGAAATAATCCTAGATAGAAATAATGACATGATGCGAAAAGGCAATGTCATTAAGTCCCGCTGAAGTGTTGTATACTTGGAAGATGATACTGCAATAATATGGATTTGCAAAACCCTAGTAAGGGTTTGATCATGACAATCCCTAGAATTTGTGATTCCCTAAGATACAAGGATGATTTTAACCCTTGTATGACCTGATAGGTCATTGGGGTTTGGAACCATTTCAAGTCAATAAGGGTTGGAAATGAATGCCCTGTGCTTGCGGATTAATTAAATAAAAGAACCCTAAAAAGTTCTGACATCTTGATGTCAAGGATGGTTTGTAGGTTGGATTCAAGAGGGCTACAGATCAAGAGGGAGCTGAAAAGATAAGTATCTTGTGCTCTTCATTTTCTTTTTAAATCGTTACTAATGATGTAAACTCTTTGATGATAAGAACTCCTTGTTGATGATATGGACTTGATGATAATGATGTGGACTCCTTGCTGATATAGACTCATTGATGATGTGAACACCTTTGTAATGTGGACGTGAACTCTTTGTTGATGTTGATGTGAAGATGTGGATGATGGACTCCTTGTGAACTCTTTGACGCTGATATGAATTCCTGATGATATGGACTCCTTAATGATGATGAAGAGGACTCCTTGATGATGATGTAGACTGAACTCCCTTGAATGAATTTCTCAATAATGATATGGATGAGGTCAACTTCTTCATGATGATATGGACACAGTCAACTTCTTGACGATGACATGGATTTTGTGATGATATGATGATGATGATTCCTTAATAATGTGGACCACTTAATGATGATGAAGATATGAACTCATGGACTCCTCGATGACTTGGACTCTGTGAATTCTTTGTTGATGATGAGAACTGCTTAATGATGTTGTGAACTCTTTGATGATGGTATGGACTCCCTGATGATGTGATGAGATTGAATCAATTCAAGAAGGCTAAGATCAAGAGGGAGCTGACGCACTCTCAAAAGATAAGTATTATCTTAATTGTTTCATTATGAGTCTCTTGGCTTGCTTGGTTGTTCTTTTTCTTCCATAGTTTCCTTGTGAGGATTGCAAGTACATAATGAAGATTACCAAGGTGTGGCAAATTGTTGGAAATGATTGAATAAAAATGTGACAAAAGGACTTGTGACAGGCTTTGTACTCAAAAGGAGCATACAAGATTAGCCCGATTGAAGCACGTTTCATGAAGATGACTAGAAGTTTTGAAGACTAATGTTGATCTAGATATGCTAAAGATGGGACCACATTTTTTTTATATGTAGAGGACTTCTGTGTAAGAGGGAATTGCTTTTGTAAAGGCATGAGCCTGGTGATATCTTTGGCACAGTGGATTGCAGGTTCTTCGACATCTCCCCGATGAATGATTTGAAGAAGCTGCAAGACTTTGATATTGACTTGGTTGATTCTCTTATTTGTTCGTTGATGATGATGTTTATTTCCGCTAAAGTCTATTGTTATTTGTTGGATTCGATTATTGTTTGCTGGATTCTACTATGGTTGTTGATGCCTGTTTCTCAGAGAAGCCTATATTATCTGCTAGATTCGACTATGGATATTGATATTCACTTTTGTGGTTGTCGATGATTGCTTCTGTGAGAAGCCACTACTGAAATCTATTATTGTTTGTTGATAGTTGCTGGTGTTTGCTTCTGACAGAAGCCTCGACTGAAGCTAGATGAACAACTAAATGTTATTGTTTGCTGAAATATTTGAGATCCACCATGGCTACATTTCTAATAATGAACTGGTTGTTGATATTTATGTGAAGAAACTGGAATGACTAAGAATCCCCTTGAAAAGGGAGCACTAATTACATAAAATCATATTATGGACCATCTCCTATAGGCTGTGCCTTGAGACCTTGTGGTTTGGGAGACTTATTGTTGATTCCTCCTGTAGGTTGTGTGTCGTGAGACCTTGTGGTCCGGGAGATGTATTGTTGATTCCTCCTGTAGGCCATGTGCCGTGAGACCTTGTGGTCCGGGAGATGCATTGTTGGTTCCTCCCTTAGGCTGTGGGATGTGGGACTTTGTGGTCGGGGAGATGCTTTGAGATGGATGCTATATATCTTTCCTTCTGATGAGACCTATGATTGGTCGGGGAGATTGATCTTGAGAGAGAGAGAAAGAGAGAGAGAGAGAGAGAGAGATTTGTATTTGTGATCTCTTCCTTAGGTTGTGCGCTGTGAGACCTATGATTGGTTGGGAAGATTGATCTTGAGAGAGAGAATGAAAAGTACCTCCCTGGTTAAGAGGGAGTGTTGGAAAACATGGTAGCCATGGTTGGCATTTTCATCTTGAAAAAGAAATGGAAATTTGAATTTTTAAATTTGCCTCCGAATTTATTAGGTCGGCTGGGACCTTAAGAGGCACCCATTCGACCCCCATTTGAAGGCTATATAAAGGAGATCATTTCTCCTCATTTGGATACATCAACTTGGTCTCATGCATCTCTGATCCAGCTAATTTTTAGGACGCCGAAATTTTAGGGAGGGCTGAAATTTTAGACTTGGATTTTGACATGGCACTTGATCATGGTTTTGGTTACTGGTTTGGCTATTCTGCTATTTGTTATTTATGTTGTTTTGATAAATCTGGAAACTCTCTCTCTCTCTCATAAGGAAGAACTTTTACTGGGTTTTCTCCTTGTGGGTTTTGCCCTGGCTGTGTGCCTAATTTTCTGTCTCTCGTCTCTTTGTATCATGGTTACTTTACTGCTTTTTCATGTTTATTAGTTGATGTTTTTCTTCTGTATTACTGCCTAAATGATATTTAAATTTAATGCTATGTGAAACTAATGTTTAATTGATCATTGAAGTAGTTATCAGGTGAAGAAAAACTTTATTTTAGCAGGTGACCTAGAAAATCAACAGGTAGCTTGACACATAGGTGGGAGTTGACTTTGGATCTGTCTAAAATTTAAATAGAGATCTTATGTGCTATAAATGTGGCACATAAAATTGCTCAAAAGCATATGTATTTTCCAAACTCTAGACTTGTATGTACACACCTCAAGCCTGAAAGAATACAGTATGTATATAGAAAATGACTCTGGTTCGCTGAATGACACCTTCTGCAATGGAAGTGAATCTAAGTGTAAGGAGTTACAAATCCAACTACCACCAATATGTCCAATTACAAACATAATTAACCACTAAATCTCACATGTTGTGTACACTAACATAAAGTGGACTATAAAACATGATACATGATGGACATACAGAACAATCATAAAATGCTCATTAAAGATGCCCTCTCTTTCGTTTTTATTTGGTGTTGGGTTGTAGTGCAATTTACCTTATTGGGCTTGTTTATATGGGCCCGTTTTTCAATATTATTTGTACTTTTTCCCCAAATCCAAGCCATCTTCCAAAAATATGAACACAATTGAAGACATGGGAAGATCTAAATAAGATTTATTTATCTGACATCGGGTTTGTAACAGGCTCCTACAGGAAAGATTTAATACCAAGATTCTTGGCATTTCCAGTGCTTTAGACTGAAGTTGAATAATCAGTGATCATCAGATCAGGCTAACTTTGCTCATATGTGCCTATCTCTGCTTGATTAAGTGATTGACAAATCTGGCTAAATTTGTTTATATGTATATATTTATATAGACACACACACGCACACATACACTTTGTTTTTGCTTTCATTGTTCTTCTTGCTCTGATGATGAGTGATGCTCAGTCCACAATACCTCCCACACGGTAGTATTCCCGAAACTCTTTCAACATGAATGGGAGTTTTATCTATTTCTATCGTTTGCAAGTTATTGGTGATTGATGACATTCCTAGTAGCCATTTGAATTTCAATTTTTAGATTCCCATTTAACGTCTAATTTCTATATTTGTATTATTTGTGTTTTCGATTGTAGTCTGGAAAATTCCTTATTTCAATCTATTCATATTAAAAACTTCAAAAGTTGCCACTCCTAGACCTTATAAACGGTCATCTATATCCTTGTTTGGTGTGGTGTGCGTTTTTATATGTGTTAAAAATGATATTTTCAATATTCTTGCACATTTCAGACTAAATTTAAGTTGTTTATATGGCTTTTGCAGATATTTACAAGATGCATTCAAAGTACCACTTGTAATACAACTCACTGATGATGAGAAATGCATGTGGAAGAATCTTACTATTGAAGAGAGTCAGAGACTTGCCCGTGAAAATGCCAAAGATATAATTGCATGTGGTTTTGATATTTCAAGAACATTCATATTTTCTGATTTTGACTATGTTGGGGGGTAAGTTTTATTTGGCTTCAGTAATATATGCTCATCAAAATAGTTTTTGTCTAATTCTTGTACTGGATTCTCTTCTTGTTGCTTTTTTTTTTGATGACTCGCGGAGTTATTTAGACTTTGATTGACCCATTAGATCTACATCTCTTCTAAAGTTTTATTTTACTGTTCTTGTTAGATGCAACTAACTAAATGTGGCACCAAAATTGTCTCTGGTGATTGGACAACAGTACTTATCGTAAATCTTTTGTGCAAAAGAAATGATATTGTACATTTACTTGTAGTTGTAACATTTTGCAAAAGAAACTATTATATTGTACATTCTCTTTTAACATTGTGTGTTTGTGAAAAATGAGTGGCATCATTTTTCCGCAATGATAGTCCAATCTGATAGTTGGGTTTTTTTTGTGACTGTATTTCTGATTTATCTGCTGGATCTCTGTTTTGGTTCAGAGCCTTCTACAAGAACATGGTTAGAATTGCCAAATGCGTTACCTTGAATCAGGTAAAGAAAAATGAGTCTCTCTTACCCCCTAATTTTCATTGTAAACGTAATGTTTTTGTCCCAATTTTCCAGGTTGAAATGTTTTCACACTTCTTATTCATATGTACAACAAGAGTTACAGAAATAGAATGGCATGACGGAAGGTTAGGAGATGGAGGAGACCTTTTAAGTATAAATTTTACACACCATCACATAGGTGCAAAGAGAATAAAGCAGATATTGTATTTTGCGAATTAAATGTGAAATGATATACATCGCAAGTATTTTGAAAGAGACAACCAACTAACCAACTAATATGATTCATTTTAAGGCATTATTTCTCATTAATCCCTCATTTTTCTTTCCATCTTTATTAAGCATTGTGACACTTTATACTAAATGTTAGATCTATGACAGATGGGGACACTCCCTTTGATATCTTTACATTTATATTTATGATTTATTCATAACATCTCTATTCTGACCCACTCTGTTTAAATTGTAATTATTATGTTTGGCATCGTTTTATTTCTACATGAATACTTTCTTATTATGCCAATTTGAATTGGATATATAAAAAACAATGTATATGTATCTTATATTTGTTAATGAAATTGCCAAGCAGCTCACTGAGGCATGAGCGCCTACAGGGACAATCATACCATGAGTGGGGACAGATAAGGGAGCCTATGAGAATTCCATATGCCTAGTTATCTAGGTCTCCTACCCACCTTGCCATTCATTTTATCTCTACTCATTTGTGATGTTACTATAAGCCTAATGTATGGTTTAGAGAGATGAGCAAGGGAATGTAACATTCCCTAAATTTATGCAATTTTTACAGGTAGAAGAAGGCACTATAGAGGCTCAGGTAGGCACCTAGAGCATGGTACTTGAGGATTGATGGGTATCCGCTAGGCATGGGTTTCACCAAGAGTGAGGCGGATCCCAACTTGTATTGGACACTTTTTGGAGATGATTCACTCATCTTGGTGCTGTATGTTGGTGATCTATTTGATATAGGGTCAAAGAAAATCATAGGGATGTGCAAGCGTGATTTTTCTATAGAGTTTGAGATGAAGGGCATTGACATATTGCACTACTTTTCGGTGTTGGAGATGTGGTAATTGATAGGTGATATTTTCACGGGACAGGCAACTGTTAGGTTTCTTGATGTATTTGGTCAACACTAGACCAGATATATGCTTTGCTGTGAATACCTTGACCCAGTTTCTGGTGGAGCCAAGGAGGGTGCATTGGGTGGTAGCAAAGCACGTGCTAAAGTATCTACGAGGTACAATGGAGTATGGTTTGAGATATGCTAGGAGTGGTGGAGTGCAGTTGCAGGGCTATATAGATTCAAATTTGCTTGGGATTGTAATGGACATGAAAAACAACTTAGGGTGCTACATCAGTTTGGGATTAGTAGTGATTTCATGGTTTAGCAGGAAGTAGAGTTCAATGGCACTGGGTTCAACAGAGGTTGAATACGTGGCAGTGAATTCGCGAGTTGTGAGGCCATCTGGCTTTGCAAGATGCTCACTGGGTCATTTGGTTTTGACTTGGATCCCACAGTGATTCATTGCAATAATTAGAGTTGCATCAAACTCGAAAAATCTAATGTTTCATGACAGCTCCAAGTATATAGAGATCAGATACCACTTTATCAAAGATAGGGTCCAGAGGGGAGCTATGAAGCTTCAATATATCATCACAGATGAGCAAGTTGCAGATATTCTCACGAAGCCCCTTGTGAAGGTGAAGTTTTTCTTCTATAGAGATAAGCTAGGGGTGCTGTAGAATACCTTCCTTGCTAGGAGTGTTGATGCTTATAGCCCAGATAGGTGCCTCTGCATAGGCTAGGTGTCTAGCATGCAAAAGATGTCCAAAAGCCTCTTTAGGCACTTGCTCATGTTGAGCAAGTGAATTTTATGATTTCTTTCCTAACTTAGCAAAAACACATTGAACAATTTATTAATTAATGTTGACCATTGGGCTAAAATTTTCTAATGAAAAGAAAATTAATTTATGTCAGGCTAGGATGTTTAACTCCCCAAAATTGTGTTTTGCATTAATTTGAGCATCTTTATATACATGAAGAGGGGTGACCTTTAGGATTCAGATTCCGAGGTCTCTTCCCATTCTAACTATTCAATTTCTCTATTTACATATTGACACAATTTCGCTGTCTAACATTCCCCCCTTAATTTGAAGGGGTGTTTGTGAGTCCAAGCATGATTCTGAATCTTTCAAACTTTTCTCTTCCAAGAGCTTTTGTGAAGATGTCTGCAATTTTCTCATTTGTGGAACAATGTCATAGGTGAATAGTCTTGGCCTCTACATGATGTCAAATCAAATGATATTTTGTGTTGATATGTTTGGTTCAATCATGGAAATTGGGATTCGTAGCCAATTTAATTGCAGAAGTATTGTTGATCACAAGTTTAGAGTTTACTTGTTTCTCCTGCAAATCTTTGAGAATTTTCCTAAGCCACACAATCTCCTTGGTTACTTCCGTAACTACCACATGGACTCTACTGGAACTGAGTGTTTGTGTGACCTCCAGGAGACAACTCATGATCCAAGACTCATAACCCATGTTACTTGGGAGCGGGAGCGGGAGCGACCATTTTCAGAAGCTCCCGGTTTGGGAGCGAATCCGGGAGCGATTTTTTAAAAATATATATATT